>CALNHX010002834.1:0-166513 GCA_940337035.1 Agriotes lineatus
ATAGTAGAAATGGGCAGTGTAGGTAAAAGAGAAGTAGGAAGACCTACAAAGAACTGGATGCAAAGAATGGAAGAAATTTGAAAAAGAAGAGGGAAGACCAAAGCAGAAATGAAAATACTAGCACTGGACGAAGAAATTTAATCCAACACCCTTAAGGGTATAAGGAGGATGGAAGATGAAGAAGAAGAATTACGTGCGCACAAATGGCATGCTTT
Organism: Agriotes lineatus; assembly: GCA_940337035.1. NCBI lineage: Eukaryota > Metazoa > Arthropoda > Insecta > Coleoptera > Elateridae > Agriotes > Agriotes lineatus. The sequence goes on from CALNHX010002834.1 coordinate 216, forward strand.
TAAGTTGATCGAGGTTTCTGTTTGTATCAAAACCTCAGCAAATTATTTAATGTCAGTCAAAATGTATGATTATAAGAATCGCTTTATATAATTATTTCGTGATTTTAATTAAAATACTGATCTATCCAGCTTTGACATATCTAATTCGGTTTGCATATTCTACTCTATTCGCTGCGGTAGATATAATGAATATAGAGGGAAAGCCACAAACGCCGAAAAAGTGGGTGTTGTTTATTAATCTCCAAATACCCCTAAAAGCTGTGGTTACCTTTAACATAGCTGAACAAACGCTGTCGGAATCAGGGATTTGTCAATATATGCTTGCAATTAGTACAAAACAAATATCTGCAGCGGTTACCGCGCAAACTGTCCATTAGGTTCGATTGTGATTGGATTGGTGGTGCCTTTGGGTAGTCTACGTTGAATGAAGGTCTCCTGCTGGGGTTAAAATGGCTTGGCAGTGATTACTGGCAGCCCATTGACGAGTGCAAGCGGAATCGATACGTTGTCACAGTTTTGTAATGGCAGTAGCCTTGTATTGATAGGCTACTTTTTTACCAATTTATCGATTTATAAAATAAAATTATTTTAGAATTTTGAAAAATATGTTACTCACCAGAAAGAGTTTTGAAAAATTTATAAAAATATGTATAGAAGGAAGTGGTTTCTATTTGGAAGTGCTATATTCACAGGTTCTTATGAATAGCTCGTATAGCAAAAGTACAGCAAAATTTCATGTGGAACCGAGCATAAAAGACGTCTGCTATTTGTATGCTCATATAAGCTTTTCTGCTAGTTTCTATTTCGTATCATGGCATTTGTTTGTAAAAGATGCGTTTGCTACTCTAGCAACAGTGTAAAAACATACGATAATATTTGTTAAAAGGTTCTTGGTGGACGAGTTCAAACAAATTTTGTGTGCGTCTGCATATACGAGTATCTGAAGCAGACGTACAGAGTGAAAAGAATGGAGACAAGAAATCTACAACTTCAGACAACGCGGGTACAATGATTACATCTGCAGGTGGTACTGGTCGTTGGAACCAACCAAGAATTCTTTTGCTAAAAAATATTGTCTGAATAAGACCCAAGCCAACCAGATAGTAGTCGTTAATGTAATTTTATAATTGTGACTTTTGTACTTCGGTTTAATGACCTTAGCTTGGGTGTTGAGATCTGTTACGATACTATAACTAGGATACAGTTGCTCCAGACAGCTCAGTGCAAAACTAGCGAGTATGGCTAGGAGCACCTGTTCGGGTTAAAGCATGTTGTGCCCTAAAATACCTGGAAAATTTGCGATGAACTGTTAGGCGCCACCTGTTGTATAAGCCTGGAAATGTTGTGGGAAGGACGACCATTTTTCTCCGCTACGAGAATTTGATCGGCCTCCAAATAATGATTTAACTTTTTAGATTAATTGCTTCTACTTACTCTGAATTTTGCAAAACTGCATTTCGCTTAATAAGAAAATTACAACACCTTGAACAAATAATAGCTACATTAAAATAATTAAACTACATTGTTAAAAATTAGCTATTGAAGGCTGAGGTTGTCAGAGTACAAACATAAAACTATTTGCCTCATGACGTCACGTAGCATTACACAAAGCATTAATTAAAAATTATTTCTCGTGTCGCAATCTGTCCATCAAGCTTCTGCAGTACATAAAATAAGACTTAAGTTAACATAGTCAGTATATGTATAAAGCCTGAGTTCTCGAAAGACTGATAGTTTCTTAAATATGATTTAATTCCTATAGCAGTCATCACCTCGGGGCTGATATCTAGAAAGCTATTTCCTATGAAGAGTATGGCCGTAAAGATATGTTACCGGGATACAGGTAATACTTGAAGCTCAGCGAGTCGTCCTACGGGATGGTGATAAGAAGTATTCAAGGCAGAAAGCTAAATTTAAAAATATTCGACAGAATTTCAGTATTAAGACACCTTCCATTCAACCGGACGAAAAATTAAGATTCCAAAACATGTATTCTAATGCTTTGAGAATATTAAGTCCGACATAAAAGTTAAGCGTTCGATACTAATTATAGTAATGCTACTACGACGTGTATTTGCTTTGGGGTAAGGAAAATCGGCTACAACAATGATACTCAGACCAATTGGACACAAAATTTAAATTATAGGGTGAATGGGTTCTATCAAAAGTTTATAAAGAAAATAAGCCGCAGATGAGCAACTAGAACTTTTGAAAAACGAAGAACATCCAAGAATCGCAACCATAAATACTATTCCGCAATTGGGAAACGTAACCACTTGACATTGACAATGAAAATAGTCAAATATAAAAAACTACACAAACATGAGAAATTAATACTGAAAGCAATATCTTGGTGAATTGAAGCTGTCCATTTTTCTTTCATGAAGGGGCGGAATCCGATAAATCTATTCGCTCAGCCGAGGGTTATCTTGTCCTAGTTTTTGCAGTTAACGCCAGTTAAACCTTGCATTTTCAGTTACACTGAACATTTCATTTAGGTTAAGTAATGCATGTTGTGAATTCTGAAAATGTTTTATTGGGTAAGCGCTCTATGCACACCAAATCTTAAGTACACATTCTTTGGGGAGCAATAACACCTAAAGCGAAGTGTTGATAGCTTGTCACTAAGCTACCAATATTGCTTTAAACGAGAAATCATATCTATGTAAATATATGGTTAGAATGTTTTCGAGTTAATTTATGACTGCCACCAGCATTCAGCTGTAGCCCACCGAAGCGGATTTCATGTGTGTTGTCTCAATATGGTCGGCTTTCATTTTAAGCGGTGTAATTATATTTGCAAAGCGGAACGCAATTACACAATTTTTGAAGTAAGATAAGCGTTTCAGTAGTTCAAGGAATGTAAATAATACCTTCTTGTAGCCGAGGGAAATTGTCCCGATTAGCGACTACATTCTATTTCCGAGAGATACATCAGGTTGCGCTATCCGAATGGCGTTGATTAGTCCCTTCAAGCTAAGATTCATTTTGACTATCGCGAACAATCAGTTTACAATCAGCCTATAGCCCTAACTCCTTCTTACTGTGCTCTCGTGCCACCTTTTTGAGTTGTAAATCGGCTTTTTCCATTACACAAGATTTAAACGAAGCACACGCGAAGTACAGAACATTGAGAAACTAGTGCTCAAAGAAACTGCCGCGGATAGGCAATCCTAGAAGCTAAGTTCAGCTGAGATAGGTGACAAGAATTTCAAATATGGTAAATAGAAAATGTCGTCAAAAGCGGCCTTATCTATAACGATCTTTGATGGTAGCGATAATACCTCGAGCTCAAGCACAAAGTTGCTGATGAAAATCGTCATAGAAGCCACACATCTCAATTATTATGAATACACAAGAACGACTACTTTTTAAAATACATCGAAGTTCGTAGAAATAGTCTTCGTTAGGAAAGAGACTTTCCAGCAGTAAGAAAATTTACACTAGAGATAAATTATCGGCGTCACGTGAAGTTGGCAGCGGTGTTCCTCATGAATCGGTACTGGGTCCGTTACTGTTCACACTGATCATATAGAAATTTTCAGCAACCGTTTACAATTCATTCAAATGTATAGCCAACGAATTGTTCAACAGTCGGTCATAATGGTTGGAAGGAAGGCAACATTGAAATTTTTCGTCAGAATCTTAATACAGCCACATACGTCTGCAAGAGGAAAATGCAGTGTGTAGTTATTAACGTGTTAATATAAGATTGTTTATTACTGCACGACTATAAAGCGGTCCATAAATTATAGTGGAGTCGCTTTATGTAGCAGGTGGGTTAGCAAAATGAAGTGGTAGTGAAAGACGGCTGTTAAATGGAATTTACGATATCGCATATGCAGTAACTCAATTTGCAACTCGATTGAATCGGTCTGGTAGTGTACGCAGTTGTACTGTAAGTAGGTAATCGTTGAATTAGTATTTACTTACTATTATAAAACACTTGTTGGAATTTGTTAAATCATTGTAAACTTTCCGTGAGGTCAACATAACTAAAAATGGACTAGAAATTGTTAATCATCTTACTTGTTCGGTTCACATTTTTAAATTTTTATTTACAATTAAACTTTGCCAGTTCAGCATGGATTTTTATTGTAGGCATATTTCAATATTACAGAATTTCCTAATCAGGACTGACTTAGTAACGCCCAGACGTTAATTAACACCTCATTAACACCCTATGTACGATGATAACCGAAAACTTTTATTAACGAAACAGCTAGGATCGTAATTGCTTCATATATGGCAATAGGTTCCCGCTGCGATGCGATTCATTTGGAAGCAACCGTCGCTGGCAATTACGATACGGACTCCCTCTTTTTGGAAACAATCATGATGACATTCTCAGGCTCCATTCAGAACGTAGCCGGAATCCACGAACTGTGGGAGGGATGAGCGAGCGTAATTAAAGCACCCCGAGCAGTCTATTACCACAAAGCCTACCGAATTCCACCTTATGGCATTCGATTCACCTTGGATGCGCCGGTATCAGCGAGAAGCAATATTCATCCTTAGAAGTTAGGACGCACATTGCGGCGAGCGGCGTTAAAGGTTTTTTAGGACGAATAATTTGATGCGAAAATAGGGTTTAACTATTGAAAACGCAAATAAAACAGTTTTCTCTGCAAGTTCATTATGGTATTGTAGATTAATAAATTTATAGTGTTACGCAACACTAAAAAACATCAATAGGTTAAGTTTCAATAAAAAATTTATTAAATTTTGACAAAAGATACCTAGTATTAACAGTTTAAGCCACATCCTGCGTTATGATAGTCTCCAGAATGATTTAGCTCTTTCTAACTCATCTGCTCAAGGTTGCTACAATTCTAAATAAATTTCTACAATTATTTAGAAAATGTGAAAAATTTGGTTCTACTAAACAGTAAATTCATCTTGCACAAAAGCAACCACCCAAGTAACTCGATAATATTACAATCAGGTGTAATAATATCCTCCTGTTTCAACAACATTAAAAAAATCAATTTCAAATAAAAGAACTGGTGAATACCAGTAGAATTCCTTGGCTATTAGCACAAAGACACAATAAACGTGAGATAAAATAGCACTAACTAAAATTTACGTAGACAAATAAAATTGGAAGAGGTCAAAGGCCAAATATTCAACAATGGCGGGCACCGACTTACATGGCATTCTGTAACGTTTCGCTCCGATTTTAAATGCGAATTAACTATCGAGAGATCCAAAAAAACTGTTCCTCAGCGGGCTGTGGAAATTCAACGTATGAATAATATGTTGGTGACACTGTACGTCAATGTCAAATTCGAGGTTATCAAGTTAGGTTTTCCGTCAGTTTTGACACAAAATGACGCAAATCCTAACCTGCTAACCTCGAATTTGACATTGACGTACAGTGTCACCAACATATTATTCATACGTTGAATTTCCACAGCCCGCAGAGGAACAGTTTTTTTGGATCTCTCGATATAATCAAATATTATGTGCATTTAAAATTTCGCATATTCAACTTTCTAAAAGTTCCAGTCGGCTGAGGAAACGTTCGCCGCGCAAGTTCCAATTTTAAGTTTTTCTAGAGTGGGGACGCGGGAGTTAAATCCAAAGCCAAAATTGTTTCTCGAACTCGAGGAGAATTAATCAGATAATGATTACGAAAATTACCCCGGTTCCCGACCTGACCTGCAGCAGGCGAAAGCTAAGCGCATAGTCTAGCTGGGCCACCGGTATTAAACCAGAATTATACCAGAGTTCTTCTAAAATTTAGATTCAGATTTCCGAACGATATCTTCGACCCGCTCCATTAAGTTCATAATTTATTAATCTAAAACGGCGCATACCTGGGATTCCTGGCTCGTAAAGAATAGCCAGTTCACATACACGAAGTGTTCATAATTTATTAATTTAAAACGGCGTATACCCGGGATTCGGGGAGCAGCAAGACTGGGTAGTTTCTATTCACAAAGCTTCACCAATTTATTAATTTCAAATAGCGCAAACCTGAGATCGGACTGCACTGTTTGAAATAATTCAAAGTCTCGAAGTGTTCTCAATTTACTAATTTAAAATAGCGCAAACCTGAGATCGGGCTGCAATGTTTTAAAGAATTCCATGTCTCAAAGCTTCCGTAATTTATTAATCCGAGACAAAGCAAACCTAAGATCGGGCTGCATTCTTGTAAATAATTCAAGGTCTCGAAACTTTCCCATAGTTTCGCCGCCGTTACACGCAGGTGCCCGGAACTCGGCGCCACAGGAAAGCTTCCCGCATAATAGTCAATTTTTCCAGGTCAAAATTCACATACCTCAAGCCCGATCTATCCGTTATCAATCACAGATAGCCTTTCATCACCCACTGTTATCACAAAGTCACATTTCACGGTCATTTACGTGGAAAACAAGAGAAAGTCCACCAAGGTGGTATTTAAAAAATATGCTTTCATTAAATAAAGTAACTGATAACATCATTCTTTCATTAACTAAAGGAACTGATAACCTCACACAACCCATGTATCCACACTGTCATTTGCTTACATTCGCAGTACTGCCAACCTCTCCCAATTATCCTGAGAAGTTCCAGCGACTGTTAAACAATTGAGAGCCGAGCCCGCTCCTGCCATTTGGGTAGCCTAACCACAACCGGAAGCGAATCGAATTTTATTTTATGTCTGCGGTTTGGAATAGTTTATATATTGATTTATTTCTAGAATTAAGGTTTGAAATATACATAGTGTTGAATAAATGTATTTTCTTTAAATCAGTCAAGGTATAAATAAATCGAACCTGGATCCAATAAGAGCTACCCACTTATTTAAGGCTAAATTAATTAATGCTAATCTACTATAAATACACCAAGAAGCATTACAACTCAACGGGTATTTTCTAAACGGTGCAATGCGAGCAGCAATCAAGAAACCCTGTTCCCGACAAGTCATCTTAACACGGTCGAAGCGAGAATCACTGCGCGAAAATTTTTAAAATACTCACTACAGCTATAGCTCGAAACAATTAGTTTTTCTGTGTAAAGATGCAAAATCCAGCTAACTACCGTCAAGTTATGGTGCAGTTGGGGTTCTTCCCGTTTGGAGCATTAGAGTATTTTACTTCCATTATAAATAGCACATTCGGTTTTTTTCGCCAGATACGTAATCTTTCCAGTTAATTATTATTTTGAAGTTCTATTCATGTCCCTTTGGTGTATCGTAAAACTTTATTTTATATATAATATATATATATATATATATCATATATCGCAGGCAAAGCATTGACTTCCCGTCATTGCATCATCTCGAGTCTATTTTCAATGCTGTATGCCGCTTTGACCTACTGCTATCCTGTTCTATATTTACGTCTCAAGGGTTCCTCAAGCCAAACTGAAATCTTCATTCTGCCCTGTCCGATATCCACCGAGTTCGGCGTTTCCCTAAAATCTACTTGCTTGGTCGCCACTAAAACATTCTTTCGCTCTACCTGGTCCGAAATGTTGAGCTCATTCAAATCTGGGGTGTACAAATCGCTATTTGGTGATTAGTGGCTGAGTTTTTCTGAGGCAATCAATACTCAATATTAATCTAAAACAATACTGATTTATTGCGCGTCCTAGCAAAATTGCAGTTGCATTCGAATCAGATACAGTATTTTCGTGTAGTTGTAGTTAGGCTAGAATTTTGTTATGGCGGTTTGAAATGCGGTAGCCGCCGCCACTTGCTTCATGCTTGGGATAATCTATTTTGCATTGAACTTCTTGCCTTTACCGCTAGCCTAAGGGACGTTTTTCATTTGAATGCGATGCCAAATACTGACTAGAAATATGTTACAGCCCTAGTGGCAATTTATGGGTTTACGTTGGCACTCGCTTTTCTTTCGTCATACGATTAGTGCCGATATTTATGTTTCGGTTTCTCACAACAGTTAACTTTTCCTCGTAATTGACATGGCATTATGAATGAGTGTGCAACTGAGAGAGTCGCCATGTAATCCGTAGAATGGGACGCTATAAACAGATCAGACGTATATACACTTGTGCTCATAAAAATGGAATATACTTACTGTTGCACTGATGTGAAAAATCGTATTATTCGGGTTATTAAATACATTTTTTATACGATATCTTTATTGAACTATTTACTTCTAACTTCATACAACAAACAATTTCACTTTATCGATGTTTCAAATCAACCGGTATTACAAAATAAACTATTAGAAAAATTAGTGCAACAGTAAGTGTATTCCATTTTTATGAGCACCTGTGTACATAGAAGTGGGGTTCGGCTGTGTAATATGATTTGGAAGGATTTCATTTGATCTGATTATGTTCTAAGCTAAAACGACGTGTGTGCATGGGTTATGAACATAGTTCAAACGTTTTACAGGTCGAAATAGCCAGACCCTTGGTGAGAGACAATTCGATTACAGAATTGCAGTTTAACATTGCTTTCCGCTGCAGCCCTGTTTAATCTAAAATAAACAGATATAATTTCATTTTAAAATTTATGAAGTACAAACTATCAGTGCAATTCACTAGTTCATAAAAGTTTAATATGTTTAAAAATGCAAACTAGCAGCACATGCATTAGTTCAAGAAAGTTCAATGTGTCACAACTGCATGGTAGCAGAATTGCAAAAATTAATGCATGGCGGCCTTGCTTAATACATGCGAGAGCGACCTAGTAATGCAAGTTCAACGTATTACAACTGCGTGTGTCGCCGGAGCGGCTTGCTTAAACACTGACTGTTATAACACATGATAACGACTTAGTAAGGCAAGCATTTTCGCACATTGAAATAATGCAATTTTTAGAAGTAAGCGATATGTAGATATGTATTCTACTGGCTACCCTATTTTTAAATTGAATTATACCTTTTATTTAGCAATAGTATCAAATTATTAAAATGATAGAGCCTTGATACTCTCTCAGGGTTCTGGGTTCAATTATCAAGTAACTTAGCTCTGAAAAATTTGACATTCAAATATTTCTCAAACATTCATTCAAATCCAATTGTCACTCAAAAATGTCAAACAATTGTCAACAAATTAATTATGTAATCAGAATGACAAATGTCCAATTCCAAGAATTGTACAATACAACCTTATATAAATTGGCAAGCTATTATTTCTGTTTAATTGCACCTTTTTAAAATGTCTTTACTTGCTTTATAGTTGGTATGCTTAAATGAAAACACCCACCTTGTATGGTCCTTATTTTACCTCTAAGAGAGCAATCCACCTACAATGCACAGCTCGGCCCCGTTTGTATCCTACTGCTAACACTCACTCACTGACAGCTGGCTCCTGTTGCCCACAACTGATGGATCTCGATCACCTGTCAACTATCAGCATACACTGTTCCTGGCTCTGCTCTCGTTCCTGTCTCCTTCCAGAAAGGACGCTTCCCAAAAACAGCCCTCCGCTATGCAGCAGTCACATATGTTCCAAACTTCATGTACCTTTACAGCAAACAGCCTGCCGCACTACACCAGATCTGAACCTGTCTCAGCAACACACCCGTCAATGGATCTTCTTCCTCTTTTGAAGCTCTTACAATCTCTCGAATCAGCAAACCCAAACTTCTACAATCACTTGTCAAATTGTATGTTTTAAAATAAATCCATTTACATATAAATCTTCAATTCTTCTATTATATAACTAATAATTCCAATATTCTTCTGGTTTTTTACCATGTGCTAATTATCTTCTGTAACTTATTCTTATCTTCTGTAACTTATTCTTCAGTTTTCATATTAACTTCTGCATATTTCTCTTATTTTCACCACGTAGATTTTGTCATATTCCCTATTATATTTTCCAAAACAGTTTTAAATAAATAGGGTTTAAAATTCCACTTTTTTATTAATATCCAAATTCAAAATTACATGTTTCAAGAGTTGTTATTTTTCAATTATTCCAAACTACCATATCTAATGGTTATTGCCTTCTACTCTTATAATTTTATCTGACCTCTACCTCCTTTACTAAATTAAATTCTTATCAGAATTTTGCATTCGTCATTCTTGATAATACCATCTATTAATTAAACTTTTTATTCCAAAACATCTGTAACCTTTCAAAAACTATCATTTCAATAATACATTGCTCAAATTCAAATTTAATTAATAACTTTATATAGACATTCTCAATCTATAGTATGAATAAAAATAATTGTATTAATATTCCAATTTCTTTTTATATTTTCTAACTTTAACTAAAACCAACACCTTATGATACACTATGTGTTGGTGTTCTATCATAACAGTATATATGCCGAGACTTAATAATAAAAGAATCAGCATTAAGTGTTTGATTCATTAACATCGAGGTACGAGTACTAGCTTTCCAAGCCTAAAAATTTGAAGTGTGAGGCTGCACTTCGGGTAGTTACCAAATTATAACGTCGCTCTGAGTGGCCTAACTACTGTGTCTTAAAATACGGCTTGCAGTCTCAACCATGTGCTCAGAATTAAACGGACGGAATCAGCGCAAGTAACAGAAAACCACTTCAGCCTCCAGGCAATTCTGTTCAGCCTTTTATTTCGAAGTACTCTTTTTGGAATTACCTATTTCCTTCGAGAGAACTTGCTTTTTGAGGTTACTAGGAATTTCGGTTGTTTCCAAATGAAAACGGGTGCATTCCAGCGACTGGAATTGTTTGGACTAATATGGTAGTGGGAATTATAGTTGCAGCTTCGTTTGGATTTTTTTGTGACCGAACGTAACCTGGTGTTGGGTTATTCACTCAACTAACCTTTCTGGGGAAGGTGTGCAAATATTTTTGACTTCATTTGAGCCTGCCCATGGTGCATACCATTTGGAAATGTCTTTAATAGGAAGAATATGTACCGTGTTCAATTTAATCTTAATGAAGTTTTCTATTCCAGGCTTTATCTTGTCGAACTGTAATTGGTCAATTTTTGTGATGGGTAAAACATTTTATACAGCTTAAAGCTAGCTTATGCAGCTAAATTAAGTCGCTGATTGGCTAACATAATTTTTATATTTATTAAATGTTTGTACAGCTGTGATATTTGAGAGTTAAAAAATTTTTTAGGAAGCAAATCGAAACAAGAAATCTGTTGAGATTACATTCCACAAAATTTTTAGAAGATTTTTCAGCTAATTTTTGATTTTAAAAAGTTCATTAATTACTAATGGTTTTTTAAAATGAAAACCATCAGTTGTGTCAAATTTACAATTTAGTGATTGAAAATAAAAGGTCAATTTAATGTTACGTACGTTTCGCTATTTATTATAGCTTCTTCATGACATATTTTGATACATTTTAAAAATTATGGGACACACACATATAAAATATTAAACAATTAATTTTTAATCTTTACAAATGTTTTGCTGTAGTAATCCAGGTTGTTGAAGCAAGATGTTATTTCATTTCCAAGTTGGTTTTTGATTAGGTGGTGGAAAGTGTTGCTAGGTGTTGCCATCCTGGTTGTTTTCTTTGATGGGTGTTTGGTTATTTATTTTATTTGTGTGTTTACCCAAGAAGAATACTTATATTGGAGCAACATTGGCAAATTATTGTGTGAATTAGTTACAATATTGTACATCTATATAGATCTATGATCAAAATGTGAACTTCCTGCAATACTTTTACAATATTGGCTATCAATATAAATTCTGTATAATTTCATTATATAAATTCAATATAGAAATAATATGTTAACCAATATTGGCAAAAAATATTGATACAATAATGTAAATCTATATAGATCTATGATCAAAATGTGAACTTCCTGCAATACTTTTACAATATTGGCTATCAATGTAAATTCGATATAGTTTTATTATATAAATTTAATATTGGTATAATACATTCATCAATATTGGCAAACAAAACTAAAATCTATATAGAGCTATGATCAAGTGGGAACTACGCAATGTTGAAAAGAATAATCATTGTATGTAATTATATCGTATTATTCAATACTGGAAGCAAATATATTATAATAAATTGTTAACTAAATACTGGCAATTCGCGTAAATACAATTTTGGGTATGAATTAATCTATACAAAAAGAGAAAATCAAATAAAGGTACAGAACTGTAAAGATTCAAAGTAAACATATATTATAATAAAAATTATTCGTAACACTTATTTTCAATACGTATTTTTAAGAACTAATATAAGTTACACTAATCACGACTTCTTAAACCAATTATCTAAAACAGAAATAAAACAGTAATCAATCACCCTAAAAAAAGATCAGTCATTTGCGATTGCGTTTATTGGTGAAATGTTGATTAATTTAATTTTCATCGGAAATCTGAAAAACATGTTATTAAATAGGTACATTAAGACATACCACAACAAGCATATACCTGATGAGTTGTCTTAGTTATACCAAACTTTCTGCCTCCATCTCTATTAGCAGCTGTTCCTAGGAAAAAAACCGATATATTTTAAAATATCAACTTCTGTACCATGTTCGGACCTTATGCGCACTGCCTCTAAGATAAATACAGAATTATTAAATAACATATGTAAAATATAACTTATTTAATACTAACTAATCACAGATTGATAGATACTCATTAAAGAAAAACTTTGCTTCTTGCCACCTTTTCTTTATTGTTTTAATCTATCCTCCTTTCAATCTCTAAATATACCAATGCTATAAATATACTTCTGGAATAAGTAGTGAAATATGTAACTATAAACAAAAAAGTTTAGTTACAAAATTAGTACAGACATTTATAGTTTACAACACGCAGCATTAAAAGACCGGGAATCAGTTTTCAATAATATAGTGTAACATCAACATGTGAGCAAATGAAAACGAAATCAAGTTTGGCTTTGAAAAAATTAAGTCATGTGGTGTATTACTTCTGATGATTTTAATTTAAATATGACAGGTAAATGAGGTTACAGATTATACATACATGACAGTTATTATAATAGTCCATATCCAACATAATGTGAATTAACAATCGACATAATGTTTTAATTTTCAAAGCCAAGCTTGATTTCATTTTCGTTTGCTCAATTGTTAGTTATACTCGCGTAGAGAAAACAAAAAAAAAAACTCTATGAATACATTTTGTAAGTTAGAATATGATTACCGTCCTTAAATCGAACATTTAGCTTTACTTTTAATAATAAAAAGTTGCTTTACTTACTTTTACGTTGCATGCTGTATCGACAGTCAACAACGAATGTACCTACCGTAATTACAATGGCACTGGCACAGGCAGGAATAAAGATTAATAAATATGAAATTATGTATATAGACACAACGAAACAACGAGGCAATATGTGATACGATTTTGTTGATAGTTTTGAGGCTGATGATGGTCTACAATGGCCGGCTGTTATTTTAGTGAGTGCATTCCTAAGCCTAAATCCTAACGGTTGCATTTTTCCCTTTCTCCTGTTTTGTGCGGACATCTGACTGTTTTTGAATATTTGCCATCTTCTATTGAAAGCGTGCACTTAACAAAGACAAGGAATATGGCCCCGACTGACGATTCGCACTTCGTATTTGATCGGGTGTCCTGTTCGGTGCTATGTATACCGGAGTGATAAACTATTACACAAAGCACCCGTTCGTAGATCAGAGGTTAGAACGTTGTTTTAGCAATGAAATGTCCACAGGTTGGAATTGGACCGTCTGCGAAATTTTTTTCCGTTGCAAATTAACGTAATTTACGTTGCCAGGTGTTTCAGTATTATGGCAACAATAAAAAATATTTACTTATTTTGTATATAATTTTGAACACTTGCTTTCTATATTAAAAACGTTAAAAACCTTCTGTAATTTTTTAATTTACAATTCAATTTTAAATATGTAAAAACCATTTTAATTGGACTAATCCTTCCTATGTGATGGGAATAAGAGCTAGTAGTAAATAACGATATGTAAATATTGTAAAACAGTATTGTATCATGAACATATTTATATAGCATATCTACATTGTCATCCTAATTGAAATAATATTTGTATTTATATAGATTCCAAAGTTGCATTCAATATTGCAGTGTTATATTGTAGCGATATATTACTTATATTGAAAATCGAAAATCGCAAACTACATCAATAACTATATTGTATTCATATAGATTATATGACAATATGCTATAAATAAATAATTGTATGAAAGTATTGTAAAACAATATTGTGTCATTAACATATTTATATAGCATATCTATACTGGCATCATAATTGAATTAACTATTGTATTTATATAAATTCCAAGGCTGCATTCAATATTGCAGTGCTATATTGTAGCAATACATTGCTTATGTTGAAAATCTAAATTGGCAAAATATATCAATAACTATATTGTGCTTATATAGATTACATTTAAATATGCAATTATTGTAAAACTATCATTGGGTAATCATAGATACAATATAGCGCTGCAATCTATTGGTAAATAATTGGAAAACAATATATACACTATATCGGTAGATTATTGACAGTATTGAACAATCATTTAATATTGGGCCAAGTATTTGCCAACCGATTGCCAATACAGTGTTCTTCTTGGGTAGATGGGTGGTAAATTTTAAGATATATGTTGGTGAGAAATGTAAGGGTTTAAAATCCAGTTTAAAATGGGATTTATATTTTAATCATTCTTCTAATATAATGATTAGTATTAATTTATTAAATGTTTGTACAGCTGTGATATTTGAGAGTTAAAAAATTTTTTAGGAAGCAAATCGAAACAAGAAATCTGTTGAGATTACATTCCAAAAAATTTTTAGAAGATTTTTCAGCTAATTTTTGATTTTAAAAAGTTCATTAATTACTAATGGTTTTTTAAAATGAAAACCATCAGTTGTGTCAAATTTACAATTTAGTGATTGAAAATAAAAGGTCAATTTAATGTTACGTACGTTTCGCTATTTATTATAGCTTCTTCATGACATATTTTGATACATTTTAAAAATTATGAGACACACATATAAAATATTAAACAATTAATTTTTAATCTTTACAAATGTTTTGCTGTAGTAATCCAGGTTGTTGAATCAAGATGTTATTTCATTTCCAAGTTGGTTTTTGATTAGGTGGTGGAAAGTGTTGCTAGGTGTTGCCATCCTGGTAAATTTGACACAGCTGATGGTTTTCATTTTAAAAAACCATTAGTAATTAATGAACTTTTTAAAATCAAAAATTAGCTGAAAAATCTTCTAAAAATTCTTTGGAATGTAATCTCAACAGATTTCTTGTTTCGATTTGCTTCCTAAAAATTTTTTTAACTCTCAAATATCACAGCTGTACAAACATTTAATAAATTAATACTAATCATTATATTAGAAGAATGATTAAAATATAAATCCCATTTTAAACTGGATTTTAAACCCTTACATTTCTCACCAACATATATCTTAAAATTTACCACCCATCTAAACACACAAATAAAATAAATAACCAAACACCCATCAAAGAAAACAACCAGGATGGCAACACCTAGCAACACTTTCCACCACCTAATCAAAAACCAACTTGGAAATGAAATAACATCTTGCTTCAACAACCTGGATTACTACAGCAAAACATTTGTAAAGATTAAAAATTAATTGTTTAATATTTTATATGTGTGTGTCCCATAATTTTTAAAATGTATCAAAATATGTCATGAAGAAGCTATAATAAATAGCGAAACGTACGTAACATTAAATTGACCTTTTATTTTCAATCACTAAATTGTAAATTTGACACAACTGATGGTTTTCATTTTAAAAAACCATTAGTAATTAATGAACTTTTTAAAATCAAAAATTAGCTGAAAAATCTTCTAAAAATTTTTTGGAATGTAATCTCAACAGATTTCTTGTTTCGATTTGCTTCCTAAAAAATTTTTTAACTCTCATAATTTTTATACTGGTACCCAAATCGTTTTAATTTAATATCCGATTGCTGCTACAATATGTTGTTTATTTATTTTAAATTACATTATTGGTTAACTTTTTGGATCTTTCTCAGAAGCGATTGCAGGAATTGCGTCCCTTAGAATGTATTACTTAACTTATTATAATTAAGACTTTCAAAAAAATTTATACGTTTAATTCTTTCATTATTAGGTATGATCTATGGTAATTATTATTTCGGTACTTATTTGATTGGAATTTTTTCCAAATAAATATTTTCTACCTAACTTCAGACAAACCTCTTCAGAACATCAAGATGTTTGCTTCTTTGTGTTTAATGCCTTCATCGTTCAACATAGTTCCACTGATTAATGCAGATATTTTCGAAATGTTTCCATTGTTCTTCAGTATCCCTTATTTGAAGTTCTTCCATGTCTATTTCTTATCCTGCCATTGCTAGAAGCATTTTCTAATTATTTTAGCTTTTGAATATTTATAGTCATTTTCAATTCTTCCTTGCGATGCTCTACCTTTTCTACAATATTTCGACTTTTAAATGTTGCTGATAATAGAAAGTGGTCGCTACCTATTTCGTAACCTTTTTTAACTCTTATGTCTAACGCCTGCTCTCCAATTTTCTGCATCCGCTTTAATGTAGTCAGTTATAGATTTTTTCGTTTTTATCTTTCCTATCTCTTAATCCGGTGCATGCTTTTGTGTCGGAAGAATGAGTCCCTATTACCAGATTATTTATAATGCAAAAATCTATTATTGTTTTTCTATTATTATTCTTGGTGGATTCTCGAAATTTTCCCACGGCATCTACCAATTCATCATCACCAATGCCCACTCTTTCATTTAGATCTGCTGCTGTAACTACTTTTACTTTCTTTTGCCCCATAGCTTCCTGCAAATCATTTCAAAATTGTTCCTTATTTTTCTTACTATCATTGTCCGTTGGACCGGACGCAGTTATATTCGTATAAAATATTCCTCCTTACGAAATCACCATATATAGGACCATATCCGAAATAAATCTCCAATTTGTCACTGTTTTTATTAAACCGTTTTTAACCATACAGACTACTTCTGAACCTGAATGTTTGTATTCATCTAATCCGTCATACCAGAATCTCGTATCTTTACTCATACCAAAATATCAATTTTCGGTCACCGATAAAATAAAATTAGACTTTATACATTCTTTTACCGATACTCATATATCCGACATTTAATTTTTTTTATTATAACCTGTCCATACCCAGATCGGTTAACAATGATTCACCTTGTAATGCTATATCCTGTATCAAATTTTAATTATATATAAAATGTATTTACATTTGATACATCGCCTAATCAAGCCTTGCATCAATTCGACGCGCGAACTGGTGATAAACGACGGCGTCATTCCCTTCTCTGGTAGAAGTTAGGACAATTACGCCGATAATGCAGCGGGAAAGGTATAAAAAAAGATTACACTGCCAGTTCAAGTCACTTGAGTTTATCCGCACTTGAAATTACCTGTTCTGTCCAGCCCCCAACTCCCTCTCCTTTCCTACCTGGGTCCACTGGTCTGACATGCTGTCTGTCTAACGGAGTAGACCTCCAACCCTTACCAGTCCACGCTTCGAGGAAAATCACGTGTTCTGCTGTCAGCCCAAGAAGTTGAAACTTTCCGCATCACATCCGCAAGAGCCGCTAGGATGCGATTTTACCTTGATTGGAGTACTTTCTTAGGAAATCGAATTCCTGAGGCTTTAACCCTGGCTTGATTGGCTGTACTATCTAGCAGGGCTAACCGCTTAAAGGTAATTTCCTACCGTCTAATTATTAAGCGCAAATCCGGTCGCCCCGAAAGGTTAAATACATCACATAACCTCATTTTACTAATAATTAAACTTGTAGAAATCGCAGCACTGTGAGCGGCTAGAGTGCGGCCGCCGCCCATCATAAACTCACCTGGAGGGTCCATTTTAAACGTTTAAAATCGTCTTCCTGGTGTCCAAAGATCGAGCTCGCCTTCCACGAATTCACCGCCGGCGGGCTGTCAAACCAAATCTTCCCGGCTAAAAGTGAACAAATTCCATCTACATCACGATCACTCTCAGATCGACACCTAACCACCGTAAGGCACCAGCAACCCTTGCACAAGTATTTAGGCATCATCAACAACCCCAGGTAACCCTTAAAGTGGCTAAATTCAAAGGATAATTGCAGCACAAGTAATCAAAACAACAGAAGATTAAGCGCGGCGGAAAATTCGACCTACGGGCCAAAATACCTACTTAGCCCGTTTTCAAAAGAATCGTGGTGCCGACTAACCAAAGGGACCTGCAGTACTCGCCAGTGCATTGGGTTGCAGTTTTACCTGAGAAATCAACAACGCCGTTCCAGAAGAATATGTTAATCCTGCATAATGTACAATTCAGATTTCAATAATTAGATTATTTTTGTAACTAGCTAACAACATTATATTTTGTCCTGGTAATTATCGAATATATATTGTAGTGAATGTATTTCTCCGATTTGAGCTATACCCGAGGTATAAAGTTTTGACGCCCTTAGTAAGGTGGTGAAACGTCACATGCCGCCCTTCAAAGCAACCTAGAAACTTTAGAAAAGTCACAACCTGCGTGCTTATTAGCATTTTTTTTTAAATGATTTGAGCACACCCGCCCCTAAGCTTAATTATGCTTTCACAAATTGCAGTCGACATCTATACACGCCTTTGTTGTGTCGTAAAAAGCAGAGCCCAAGTAGAAAAAACGTTGGCCGGGTGACCTGTTCTAAAGCTACACTAAGTAGATGTTAGAAGTAAATTTACTTGAACAGTCTACTTATGTGGTAATTTTATCGTAAAAATAATGTAAAAGAGCAAAGATGCAACAAATTGCTACCCACATGTTTGAAGTATGGGTAAGCACAACTTAATTCTTCTTCGCGTAATGTGAGGACTTTTTCTTAGTATGTGACATAGGGAATAAAGTTCCTATCGCAGCTGGGGGTCGCTTCTGAATTCAATCAGCTGCTAGAATCAATAGCCACAAAAGCTGTAATCCCTTTTTACAGGCGACGGGCCGAAATCAAATAATTAGTAAGTTTGAGAATCCGCATCGTCCAATTAAGGGCCAGAGGTCAAGCAGGCGACGGAACTATCCCTGCGCTAAATCCTGCGTTCGAGCCAGATCAAACATAATCCCGGGATTAGCGACTGATCTAGTGCTCTAACACTATTAGGTCCCTCATATTATATGAGATGACGGCCCGGTTACTTAGTCGGTTTCTGTTAGATGTACTGAATAAAATATCCATTTATTACTGTGACGAAGGTAAAAGCGCAGGACGTGATTGAATTTCCAAAACTGGACTATCTGGGGCTGATTTAACAATTAGGGGCGACGGGGCACGGAAATAAGATTTCAGGGGTAAACAAAGAAAACCAATAAAATTCCATTGGGAAATTTTATTTCTGGTTTCGTTGCGACGTTGAATTTAGCGTGTCGCTCCATTTATCAAGTTATGCTGTTTCTTATTCGTTGGCTAATGGGCAAGGGCATATTGTACTCCAAGAATGAAAAAGGATGTATAGAGGCAAAATACTGGGAAAAAATACAGAACAGTATTGCTCTACCCTATACATAGGCAGACAACTGTACATGAACAGCACACGTCAATTATGTAAAATATGATTTTTTTAAAGCAAAAATACGTTACTATGTTAAATTAAATAAAAATTTAGATCATGACAGCTAGACATTTGTTTACCAGATTGTGTGGTGTAGTAACAGTTCACATGCGTAGATTCTGTATTTATCGCCCAATTTTCTTGGTGCCTGCAGTTTGTCGGATTAATAAAAAACAAAATTAAGCACATATTCGTAGTACCTTAACTTACCGCATCACTGAGATACTATGAAGCATTTTGCTGAGATCATCATCAGATTTAAGACCGCACCTGTAAGCAACCCTTCGCTTTATGCCAGTTTGGGTCGAAAATCAGATGTAGGTACTTTCTAGACCATATTGAAGTCTGCATGTTGGAGACTTATATTCAATACATATTTGGCTGTATTGAATGGTACATGACATAAATATTTCCTGATGAAGCTGAGAATTAGCACTGCCCTTAGCGGGTAATAATTTATATTTGTTTTCTATTGTTATGTTTATTAACTGAAAACAACTTAAATTGATCTCGTTGTTCCCTCGCATACTGGTACTTATAAACTCAGTTTTTACATAGAATTTTAGAGTATCCACACAGAATACAAAAATCCACTCACATCAAAGAAGGCAAACCGACCGGTTATGATTTTTAGACGTGCGTACAGTGCGCAGTAATTAGGGTATTTAATTTTAATAATGAGGATATGCTAAATGCAAATACGACAAATAGTGTTATAAAAACTACAAGTTGGTAGGGTACTCTCTGAAGTGGTGCATATCAGCAGTATATAATCTCCAACAATAACAATTAATAGTTAAAAACGTGCCGAAATAATACACATACCTCGAATTCCTTCCCGTATAAACATCGTGGCATATTATATTTCCGCAACTATTCTCAAAATAAAACTGCGGTCGCATATTTACATGATTGACCCTACTGTCAGAATACGAAAATTTAAAAAAAACTGGAATTATCAGTATAAGTACTTTTCCCTATATTCTTAAATCCCCACTTCACCACTGGGTCAAAATTTTAAGCTATTTCACCACTAATAGCAATCGTAGTCGCCACGCTGGTCGCACTATTACATGTCATCACTACGTCACTACTAATCTAAGCTTTGTTATGTCACTATCAGTAAATAGGAGAGATCAAAGGTAGCTGACTTCTCAGCCAAAACTGATCGTGGGTTACACAAAAGATTTTAATCTTAAGCTGGAAAAAAATTGCCTTCCAAGTAGCAAGTAACCCAGCCGTTTGCTAATCAAAGGAAGGGTAAACATCGAAAGGTGGAAGCCAGCTACCTGCGATAGGTTAGAACGGCTGTCCCAAGTAACCTTCAGCAAAAACGGAATTCTTAACATACATATCGTCAAACGAAGAGGGGGCCTTGGTTCACACGACAAAATGTTTTTCCCCGTAACTAGAAGCTAAATTCGCCCGTACTTGAAAAGGAACTGAAACTGAAGCGCAATAGAATCAAAACAAATAATACAAAAGGAAGCTAGGCCTACCATTAAAATGTTCTGCTCCGTTTTGCCAAGGTGGTGATATGTACTTGCCCAGGTAAAATCCAGAATATGTCTAATTTTGAGAACTCCATCAGTTTCTCAAGGAAAATATCGCAATACCAACGTGAATTCTCAATGTAGGATGGTAGCAAAAATCCCAAAATAAGATAGAATATTTGACTTAACAAATGTAATCCATAAATCATCATTTCTGCAGCAGTACACAATAGTAAAATGGTCGAAAATGATAAGGGCCTTGCCCAAAATTTCGGACACCTTGAGGAAATCAGGATAGGCGACCAAAGCAGTTCGGTGCATGGAGTGAAGCGTAAACTAAAGTAAACTATTTAGAAATACTAAAACATTAAAATATAAAACTTGACTTATAGTTTAAGTTATGTTATATACAGTGTGGTCCATTAAGTGTGCAACAAATGGGAAATTTTTTTATTAGTTGTACAATCGAAATTTAAATACCGCCAAAAGGTAGTGCATGTTTGATAACCAAATCAGATGCCCTTAGAATGGCTTCAAGTCAAACAATATACAGGGCAGGACAAAAAATATGAAGTTCGTTCAAGAATAAAGTTACCTTATTTCAAAAAATATAGCAAAATTCTATTAAGAAAAGTTGTTTAGAATCAAAAGCTATGCTCAAATACAAAGTCACGGCCTCCTATTCGAATTTTGATTATTTTTTGGAAAATTTTGTATTACCCCCGTATGATACATATTTTTATTATTCTGATTTTATTGAGAGTTTTTCCATATGTAAATTATTATTAGTAAAGCATTTGCCTTGTTAAAAAGAATATTTGCGAAATTCTAAAGTTCTGTTAAATATCGTTGCAACAAACATGAAGTGGACGCTTACCTAAAAAAATATAAATCCAAGTAAATTTTACAAATACGCTTCAAGTTGCTAAAAGTTATTTAAAAGTGATGTAGTTGTGGCTACTTTAAATACATATAAAATCAGAATAATAAAAATATGTATCATACGGGGGTAATACAAAATTTTCCAAAAAAGAATCAAAATTCGAATAGGAGGCCGTGACTTTGTATTTGAGCATAACTTTTGATTCTAAACAACTTTTCTTAATAGAATTTTGCTATATTTTTTGAAATAAGGTAACTTTATTCTTGAACGAACTTCATATTTTTTGTCCTGCCCTGTATATTGTTTGACTTGAAGCCATTCTAAGGGCATCTGATTTGGTTATCAAACATGCACTACCTTTTGGCGGTATTTAAATTTCGATTGTACAACTAATAAAAAAATTTCCCATTTGTTGCACACTTAATGGACCACACTGTATATACAGAGTGCCCGGGTTTCGTAGGGACAACATGGGTAACTTTTGTATTTAAAGAGATGGTTAAATTAGCAAAAAGGTGCAGGTTTGAGAGCTCATTAAGAATCCATTTTCAAATTTTTCTTGTCATGGCCCACTTGTTGTAATGTATGCAGCAGAAACAGCAAGTTTAACAAAGAAAGAAGAGGAACAACTAAAAATCTTTGAAAGGAGGATCATTAGAACAATCATAGGACCAAAGAAGGAACGGGAAGATTAAATAAGACTACTAATGAATCACGAGATAGATCAAATATTGAACGGTGAAAACATCGTAAGAGTACACAAGGCACAAAGAATTAGATGGTATGGACACTTATGCAGAAAAGAAGAAACATCTCCACAGAGAATAATCACGGAATGGACACCACTACACACACGACCGAAAGGAAGACCGAAATCAAGATGGAAGGAACAAGTAGAAGCAGACATCAGAAAAATGAAAATAATGAATTGCAGAGAAGTATTGCAGAACAAGAAAGAATGGAGGAAAATCGTACCAAAAGCGAAAACACACCCAGACCTATAAAGCCAAGAGAAAGTAAAAGACAACGTGGAGTAATCCCCCACAACAAAAAGATTCAAGAGTTCGCAAGAACAGCTTAAATTTCTTCGGAAATGTACAGCTTGATAATATTATTATTATTATAAAAAGAATTACATCTAGTATGCTTTGAATAAATTTTTCATAATGCAATACCAATAACAATCTAGGGCACATAAAAATGTACATGCAAACAAAATTCAAAACCTACT
Source organism: Agriotes lineatus (assembly GCA_940337035.1). Lineage (NCBI taxonomy): Eukaryota > Metazoa > Arthropoda > Insecta > Coleoptera > Elateridae > Agriotes > Agriotes lineatus. The sequence continues at coordinate 23,316 of CALNHX010002834.1, forward strand.
AAATGTAATTCGTTTTAAGACACCCACGGTCTCGTCACGTGACATTCAAAGTTATAACAATTTGTAATTGTTTAACAGCAATAGCAAATGCTTTAAATTACTGCCTTTTTCAGTTTTATGTTTCTTTACCATATATACTACTAATTTACGAACAAAAATTTAGTTCTGATTTTTTGTACAAATGTACTTTCCTAATTCATCCCATTCCACCAGTAAACGGCGCAATAATAATGAAAAACTGGCAATCTTAGGGTTTTCTTTGAAGTCGTCAAGACATTACTGTGCAATTAATAATATGTAAATAAAAGATTATCAAACGCACTGTCGCCATAATTTGACTCCCTGCTCGTCCCGTTTTGCCTGCCTGTTGACTGAGACCGCATGGGAGGACTTGATCTTCCAAACGACGTTACATTGTACGTTCGGAGCTCCTTTATTGTCCAAGTATTTATGCACCCCGCCGAAACATTCCCTGTAAATTAAATCCACACTTCAGGAATTAGGCGTTCGAGGGACATCCCTGTGTGAAAGCGGCTTTCAGAAGCAATAATCACCGTCGGTTTGCAAGTATCCGCATGAGACTGGAACTGTCAGCCTCGTGTCCTTTAAGATTCCCCAAGAGCGTCCTTTTCTTGATGGAGTTTACGTATCATAACCTATCTCGCCTCTGCGGCTGCTGCATCGGAAGGCCATAAAAAACTGTTCACGAAAAGCTTTTTATTGATTTCCAAATTGTTTTGTAAGTTTCTTCTGTGTATGTGACATGTCGGCTTTGTGTCAACATCCCCCACTGACCCTTATCAGCAATAAAATTTAACATTGTAACGAAGTTCTTTAAATGGCGTCGTTAATTGAAAACTCATCTCCCCTGCAGCAAAGCAATCTGACTTCATTAAGGAAACGATGTCTCCCGGTCATGACTTTTACATGATAAGGCACACAGAAGGGTGTAGATCTGCATATTTTCACGTTTAGGGCGTTTTCGCTTAAAGTCGTTTTAAATTTGTTCACTTAGTGACTGAACTTCAACACGCCAGAATTGTTCAAATGCTCAAGCCTTTTTAGAAGGGATAATTCCGTTCATAAAAGTGTTTATCATTGACATATCCATTTTAGCTTAAAAATAGTTCTGTTTGTAGATATCGACAGTCAGGTTAAAGTAGTTCAAGTTTTCATGCTGCAAGTTGTAAGGACATTTTTATTTTCTATAAATTATTTGACGTTTTGGAGTGTTTATTCTGATCCCGCGTGTATATAGGCTTTCCAATCATATTTCTACGTGTTTTAGTTTGTTAATTTCTGTGTAAGCAGCTCTAACGGCCGCATATTTTTACGCTTGTTATTTCTCCGTTAAATTTAGGTGTGGCATTGTTGGCTTCAAATCGTCACGCATCTGTGCCCTCGATTCGGGCGATGGCTAAACACCTGCGTTTGGATGTCGCTCGGCAGCTGTTGCGAGCGAGTGCTTTTCTGCAGTAAATTTAAAACGAAGCCCTGCAAGAGCGACAAAGGGGTATTCGCTCTATCGCACTCTTTCCCGTTGGTTCCACCAGTTTGCGGTCGTTCGACTGCGTTTGGCTGAGTCAGCCAGTCTCCGGCCGCTACTGAGTCCACTCGTTATAGCGTGATTTTTGCCGCCGACGCGCTTCGCGAGCGGAGGCGGCCCGTGTTTTCCTGCCGCTAACGCGAGTTTTGGCTTTGTGTTCTGTTTAGAGAGTTCTCGGCAGGCAGGCTGTGTGAGTGACAGAGTGTGCTCCTTGGGTGCTTGTGTGATGTCGTCATCGACGGCCGATACCGCTCGTTAATTTTTCGAAGGCCCGTTTGGCTAACTGTTCCGCCTTCTTGGTCGGGATCTAATCTTACGAGCTAGCTATCTAGCGGTCTCGCAGGTTTTTGTGGTAGCCCAGGCGAATTTTACACAGTTTCTTCCCGAATAAATTGGAGATCCAATGGACATCGTATGTACCCACCCACGACACGTTGTCGTCCGACAGCTCTAGCGATTAGCGCCCGACATCTCATAGTTATCAAGGCCTACGGAACAAGGCCGAACCGCCTAAGTAAGGTGCTGTGCGCTCTATATCTTTGAATTAATCGTTCATGTTTGCTGTCAGCCGGCACCTCAGAATATGTTAAATTAAGCATACTTGTTATCAGGCCTCTAATCAAGGCATTGTGCGCTAATTTCCAAATTTAATCCTTTGTGTTACAAGCCGGCTATATCTTTGAATCAATCGTTTATGTTTGCCGCCAGCCGGCGACGCAGAATAAATTGAATTATTCATACGTGTTTAAGTGCTATTTTTAGATGAGGCGTCCCCAGCTGGGCTTTCTTTTTAGGTTTAGCCCTTGTTTAAATTGTGAGTTTATTGTGTACGCTGATCACGTCGGCACTGTTGTACCTTTTAGCCATGAACTTGGTCCAATTGATCTGTTTACTGTATTTGACTTATGATTTTCCCCTGTACTTGTGCATGCTTATTTACAGGGTGACTTAGTCACTGCGTCAAGATCGATGTAAGGTGAAGCCTGAGAGCGGTTTATAAGCGTTGCAGGTAGGTCGGCGCGCTTATAGCTACACTGTTGAAAGTCAAGAGTGTGTACACAAGTATCCTGCCCCGTTTGGATTTCGAGATTATGTTAAGCGTGAGTTTCCCGATTGAATCTCCTGGTGCCTTTTTAATTTGTAACACCCTATACATACCGCCACGCTTGCCATGTGGTATACCGTTCCTAGGATCACGCCCATCTCCCTGAGCGTATCAAGCCGTGGCCTTTAAGCCTGTTTGGTGGTATTTTCAGGGTAAGTGTTGATGTCTCCAGGATTTGATTAAGTACGTATAGATAGCTCGTTGAAGTTTAGCTTACGAAAGCTTTTCAAAGAGAAGACTATTGAACGTTCCTCATGTAGCCTTGCGTCTCTTAGATATCCTAACGTTACTTATAATTTTAGGAAGTTTCTTGTATTCTTTGGTGCGGATGGTAGTTTAAATATTCGCTGTTAAGTATTTCTAAGAGACATGAGATATTACAATTTGTGGTATGGTCGTTTTTCTTGGTTTTCTACAAAAGTTGCTTACATAAGAGGAGGAATCCTGATTCTTACTATGCTAGTTTTAATTTTAGACGAGGGTTCAAAATTCGTGTTGCTTTTGAAGTATTTCGCGCTGAAAGATTCTTTCTATGATAGTTCTCCACTTTTGTTTTGTTTTATACGCACGCTATCTACACTGGCGTTGTTTATCAACGATAACATGTCACTTTTATTTTAGAGTAGTTCTTCCGTCGTTAGGTATCGACCAGGGTTCAAAATTTGTTCTACTTTTGCATATTTCCTGGAGAGATATTTCTTGCTTGATAATCTTCTTGCTTCATTTTCTATACAGGTTGTCTACACTGGCGTTGTTATTCGGCACTAACATATTGATTTTATATTAGAAAAGTTTTTCTACTTGCAGGTTTGGACGACGGTGCAAAATTTCTCCTACTTTTACACCTTTAACATATTTTGTAATCATAAAAGGGTTATTCTGTTTGCAGGTATGGATTTGAGTTGAAGGTCCGTTGATTTTGCAAGAATTTTCCAGAGAGAAATGTTTCTCATGATAGATTTACAGGATTGTCTCCTTTTTAAGAGATAGTCTACATTGCAGTCATTCTAGCTTAACCCTCGTAGCCCATCTGGGGTCTTTTTTGACCCCACGCGCTGTAGAATGTAGTTTTCTTATATTTATATTTGGTCTATTATCTTGATACCCTAAATATGCTTCAATCGAACTCCATAGGAGAGGATCATACTATTTTTTGTTGCTAAATTGTTATAGAAAAATATTTATACCGCAAAATATGCTCTTGGGGTCAATTTTTACCCCAGGTGGGTTACATGAGATAAAATTTTAATTTGTTTAGCCTTAGTTTTTAGGTTCCGAAATACATTTTTATGTAAGGTAGCAGAATGTGCAGCACCAACTCGCAGTTGTTCACGTTTCTACAAGTTGTTACACGTTAGTTACGTGGTAAAACTGCGTACTGCTCGTGTTTATAAATATAGCTCTCTGGGATGAACCCTCATTTACAGTTTGACTGAGCTTGTCAGTACATACAAAAATACAACAAGAAGACGTCGTTTCTTATTAGAACTAGGTGAGGAGCTAGTAAAACCGGAAATAAAAAGAAGAATTCAAAATCCTCAAGCCAGGACAAGAAAAATTTGCAAAGCTGTTGAAGATGCCGGGTTTGGTAACTTACTTTTGCAATACAAGAGCGTCGACAATCCAAAAAATAAACGAGGAAGGTGTAAGATTTGTCCACGACTAGATACAAATACAAATATTTTGTGTGACATGTGCAATAATTGTGTATGTAAGGAACATATTGAAACGTGCACATTGTGTTTTACATGTTCAAGTTTAACGTCAGAAGACAGTGACCCAAAATAAAGGCGTATAACTTAATATTTTATTAATTTTATTAAATTACCATATAATCTATCTTTTATAATGTTTATATTACTTGTTATAGTTTATTTAGAAATGTACTTATCAATAAATAACTTGAAACGTCAGAACTAACTTTTTATTAGAGTGAATTGCATAATTTTAAGTTGAGGTCAGAAATTACCCCAGGTGGGCAGTATGTAATATTATAGAAGGTGGGCTACCAGGGTTAAATACGTTGCTGTTTATTTTCTAAAGCTTCTTCTATTTCTAGATATGCATGTAGGTTTAAACAGCTGTCTGATTTTGTAAATATTCTATGAAAAAACAGCTTTTAAGTCTTCCTTCATTTTTACGTCCTGTTACGATAAAGGAGGTATTGGATTTACCCCAAAAATTTTAAATTGAGTTTTCAACAGATCTTCACGTTTTAGAGTCCCCTGATCCCAAAATACACATTTTTTTCATTGGTCTGTCTGAGTCTCTGTCTGTGTGTGTGTGTGCGTGTGTGTGTGTGTGTGTGTGTGTGTGTGTGTGTGTGTGTGACTGTCTGTGAACAGAATATCTCAAAAACGAAAAAAGGTATGGCGTTGAAACTTCATATATACCGGATGCTGACTTGCGCGACGCACCATAGGAATTTGCATAGTAAATTCTTTATGTTCAATTATTTGCTCCCCTAATAATTTTAGAGTTAAAGTGTAAATCCATTTTTTGTAGAGAAAAAATACTGCAGCCATTCATACTATTGCTAACAATTTTTCATTTTCCGGAACCGTAGGAATGCAAAAAACAAACTAGCATTTTCACAAAAATTTGAGCGCGTACGAAGAATGCGTGAGTCAGCGGAGACGCCAAGCTGCGTGTTTTCCCAGGTATCGCAAGATTGCGTTATTCGCTATTCAGCTTCCGGTTTCCTCAATTTCAATGGTTCGGACAACAAATGGAAGTATTTCATTAAAGTAACTAGCCTGGCTTCATTATTTCAGCCAGAAAATACGGGGTCAGCGCTGTGTGCTTCTTGGAGACCAAAATTGCAACTTTTGACTGTGTTGACTGGGACAGCTCAGGGTTGTTTTCAGGTTGATGAGTCGCTCTCTAAAACTGCACCCCAGCTTGAGATATAAAGGGTGTCGGCTGCTTGCTAACGCAAATCTACACAGGCGCTTTATAATGCTCTTTTAAATCAGGCGTCGCGTGTCTTGAGTTTCGGGCACAACGCTCTGGTCGCTTACTCAAATGTGACTGGTTTTGAGGTCAAGTGCCCATGCTGGCTTCGTTCTATTTTTAACTACAAGTTTTTGATCTGCTGCATTCGTACATTCCATTAGCACGTCCTATACACCTACAATACGTATGGACTTAATTAATACATAATGCGACGTACCGTTCAGTTTTATTGCTAGCAGGATATGGTAAAAAGATATGAAATATATATGTATATATAGCGTAACACGAATTGGCCCACTACATACTTTATCTTCTGCTTGTAGATGTGAGTTCAAAATTCGGTCTGATTTTGCAAGTATTCCCTATTCGGAAATGTTTCTGTGACAGCTCTTGGATCATCCTTCGTTTTCTAAAGTTTTGTGCACATTGGAGTCGTTTTCGTCCGAAACATCTTACTTTCCAGTATAAAATCCTTTTTCTGTTTGCAGATATGCGTGTGAGTTTGAAATTCCAGCTGATTTTGCAAGTATTCTCTACAAGGAGATATTTCCTGTAAAGCCTTTTAGTCTTGCATTGTTTTTTACAATCCTTGTCTACATTGTAGTTGTCTTCGTCCGTAACATCTTACTTTTCGTTATAGAGACGTTGTTCTGTTTTGCAGGTATGGATGTGGGTTTCAAATAAGGTAGGTATATTCATTGGTAATGTTGCATCGTTCCTTAGTTGCTTGGCAGTATTGTCTCAGTGGGGATGACCCTGACGCTTAACATTTTAAAAGCTGTTTTAATTGAGGTGAGTGAGAAAAAACTTTCCCTACCTGCTTTGTCTCGAGGCTAACGTTAGTATTTATCTGTAAATCTTATGCTACGCACATCAAAACGATTAAGCTATTACAGCTCCACATCGCGTCAATGCAAACGCGACAACGATATTATTGCACGTCAAACAGTGTTAGTTCCGGAACGGAGGACATAACGAAATCCGCCGGGCAATAGGCGAAAGAAGAGACAGGAGTAAGCAGGACTAACTCAGTTATATCAGTGTCGGATCAACGCGAACGAAGTGTGATTGGGAAATGCAATCGACCGGACGTAGTCACGTTCCAGCGGAACCCTCGTCCTTAGATACAGCCATAAAAATACTAGAATGGTGAAAATGAATACACTCGGGTAGTTTTGAGTAAGTTACTGTGCGAGCTAGGGCGGCGGCAATAATTTGGAGATTTTCCCTTATCGTCCAGTAATCTGAGCTGCGTGGGTGGTCTTGTAAGCTATGTGACGACTTTAATCAGTATTGGATCGACTTGTGGACTTGTCAGTTGTGGAAGATGCTTTCCATGTTTTTCGTGTAGGTACAATAAATTGATGAAACTATTTTTCTGTTTGTTCGACAGATTTTACTGATGGTTGTTTCATTGACGTATAATGGTGGTAGTTTCTTATCCACTTCAGAAGTTTCCCTTTTATCTCAGTTTTGCTCTCCTGAAAACTCAATTTCTTGTGGAAAATTTGCACTCGACAATAAGTCACCCTTTGTTGCTGTCCCAGTGTTAGTTTTAAGGAAAACTAGGCCAAACTTTTCTTTACCTTTCAACTCAAATTGCTTGGTTGCTAATCTAGGCTTTTAGGTTTAATTGCCGCCACTGCTGCGCCAACCTTCCTCTACCTTCGTGGAACTCTTGCAGTTCGGATTTATCAGCACAGCCATCCTTCAGCGCCACGTCGCCCGCATCATTACAGCGTCGCTGAAAAACGCGATAAATTCTCTGTCGCTGTTAATATTTAAAGCCTTTCGCGCTGTCCAGGCAGCGTAAGCATTTTTCAGGGCGTCGCAATCCTCGCACGAGTTTTCCATTTATCGCAGGCTGAATGGATTTTTCTGTTTTTATGTTAGGTTTACGATTATTATTTAATGTCAATCGGGCGTCACCTACTGCGTTTTCAACGGCACGAGCCTTCACTCATCCCATGGAAATCGTGGATCTGTTTAGGGCTCTTGTGCAGGTAGGTCAGCACTTGTGTTGATTTCTCTTTTTCGTAAAATTGTATTCTTTGGGCTTTAAAAAGTATAAGAGGTTTTGAAGGAGTTAGGAATATAGCGGCGGCCGTTACAAACATTAATACAAGAGTTGCCATATTATCTGAGAGCCGACTAGTTCAGTAGAGACGCGGTACGTTAATTTCTAAAATGTTAATACAAAACACGTGCCCATGATAGTAACAAAAACTTAAAAACCGAAAAATATACTTGCTATCTAGGTAATTTGAAAGAAACTTCTTTCACGAAAGGTCTTACAAGGTTTGCAGTAACTAACACGGATAAACTTTAGGGCAAATTACGTATAATAATCGGTAATATGTTACCAAATACATACAGTTTAAAAATCCCAACTTTTAAAACAATAGGGTGCACCCGGTATGAAAACTTACTCTTCTCCTCCTTCTTCTTCTTCTTCTTCTTCTTCTTCTTCTTCTTCTTCTTCCTCTTATTACAGTCCAGTGGCCTGTTTTTACCACAAAGTGGTTCTATGAGCCCTCTTTACCCTTAGGCCGGGTAGATGGCTAGCATTGCTCGTCGAAACTGAGAAAGAGTTCTCTTGTTAGGTATTAACGACTACCGCATGTGTTAGCGTGGTAGCCGGGGAGTGTACGATTTTTAAACTCTGTTGTCGCCGGGACTCAAACCGTAACCGCCTACTTAAACCAGCAATCGTCGGCCGGTAGCAACTATTTATAAATAACAGAAATACGCAATCAAATAAAGTAGTAAACAACAGTAAATGACGTTTAAAGTAGCTAATAATTTTAGGAGACTTGCGGAGGCCGTACCGTACCGTAAAAAATAAGTTTATCGTTATTACCACATCAAGGCCAACAGGAGGTAAGAGAAAAAACTAAAAATGCGATAGCTAGAACGGCCTCCAAAGCGAAGGGGCGGTAATGGTTGACCATGCGACTTATTCTATAGACAAAATTAGGGCTGCCAAAAAATTTTTTTGGCTAGATACGGAACTAAACAGATCATACCTTGGAGATAATTTTCCAATAACGTCGACTTCAAACCAAATTCATCCACTTGTAAGTTCAAGTAAAGTTCAAACTCAAATTTGCACGAGATTCACAAAAACCATTCAAATGAAAGAGATGACTCAGCGCGTCTTAACCTTTGAAAAACTGGAAAGCCAACAAAATGAAAAAGCTGTGGCAGGCGGAACAATCGGACTTCTGCAATGCAACAGTGACAACGTAACGAAAATCGAGGCGAGGTAAATTCGAAACCATCTAAACGAGTAAACGTAAATTTTGACCCCTAACAAAATATGGGAGAATATAAATAAATAGGATGTAATTACTTGGAAGCTATAGGAGAAGCTGAATATTAGTGGAATAAAACATCATTAGAAAAAGTACAATGTGACACCATATCTAGTTATCAGCCAGAAGAAGTTGTTATCGTAATAAGGTTTCCATTGGATAATCTCTCAAAACCAATACATAACGTGACTACTTGGATACAATTGCCGGCCGATTAACTACAGTTTCGGAGACGGTGTAATCAGTTCTTTAAATACTTAAAAAAGGCGCTAACTGATTTTTCATTAAATAAGTGCATCCAGGCATTCAAACGAGAATACGTAAACTCAAATAGCACAATAAATCTGAAAGAAAAGCTCAACTCAAGTATAGATTGCAGTAACAATATGCCAAAATGCAAATATCACAGTATAATTCATGAAATGTAATCACAGTATATATAGACATCACAATATTACTTGCCACGACTAATTATATTTGGCAAATATAACAAATAATACTCACAATTCTTAATACACCAATAAATCATTAGCCGTAATGCACACATTAAAATAGATTTAAGGCAGGCAAAACTTCCAGCGGCAACGTCACAGTTTTCGCAGAGCAGGCTCAAGAGGGACTTCGCCGAGCGATACTGAAACCAAACAGATCAGAAGGTAAGCCTCCATATAGGATCCTCTCCTGCGCTCAAACAACCTCTGCAGCAGGGGTCAAAGCGGGTCCGGAAATGCAGCAAAATCCCAACGCATGAAACGTCGCATGTGCAAGCGAAAAACTGCCGTAGCCCAAGCCTCAAATCGGCCCCCAGGCACGAGGTGCTATAAAGAAGGAAGGAATCTATGATAGCATATAAGACCGACAGAATCGTTCGAAGCGAACTCTTTACTCGCCATGGAAAGAATTCCAGGCGAATATGCGAACACGTGGCAGCATGAAGATTCCGCCAACGGCGTAGGAGTCAAACTTCCCTCACATCGAAATTCGGGGATAAATCTACTTCAAAGTGTAGACTGACATACACACCATCGAGACGAACGGCAGCCCAAAATTAAACCTCCGAAATCGTAACTGCTACCATGGCATGTTGTTCGTTTCGTCAGCGAGATTGGAAAGGAAGACCTCGAAACAAATGCCAGTACTTAATGATTATCTACGCGAAGCCAAGGGGCGTGGCGCAGCGCGGGAAATACAAACTGCGCAGCCACAGACATCAAAGTGAAAAGATGCGTAACAAAGCGGAATGAATACTACACAATGCGAAATTGGAAGGCGGCGCAAATGAAACCTAACAAAGTTTGCTTCGCTAAGGCGTCCAAGCAATCCACCTTGGTAGAAAAGTACTAATTCAAAAACAATCACTCACGTATTATCAGTAGCATATTCCATACACACACTTGAAAAGGAAGGTAGTAGGAAAACTTGGAGAGAAGTCTATCAAAAGATAAATGACTTTGTAATGGATTGCGGAATTAATTATAAAGTTCCATGCAGAGCATCTACTCGTATATAGGAAACTCCTATTCCATTGAAAGGAATTGTGTAACAAAGCAAGGAATTAATAGTTTACCTTATAAAACAGACTTTATCAAACTTAACTCTAACTAGCAGTTTACACAAGAATTAACAGTAAATTATTTTAACACACAGTGCAAATGCAAAGTCTGGTCTAGGATGATTCCGAAATATCTTTAGTACTTAATTTAGCATAATGGTATGCGGAAATTAAATGCATAGCATGAAGCAGAGAAGTCGACTATCAGTAACATAAATCCATGAGACATTTACAAAATGTAAAACGTTATCAAGTAGACTAGAGGAAACTCGTAGAATGAGTATATAAATAAAATAATAGAGCAAGTAGTCAGTGATATTTTGCAAACCACAAGCGATTGTTTGGTAGTTACAAATTATAACGAATTGAAGTAAAATTGTAAGCAGTATCAATGAAAGACAATGTTCCACCAAGTACGTAATTTATGTTTTTGTAATACCTACTTGTTGAAACAACCAACAAAGAAACAGATACAAACGCTGAAGAACACGAAGAAGTGTTTCAAAGAAGCAAAATAACAATAAGATCGCCGATTAAGCAAGTAGAAAACGAGGTAACGAAAAACAACGAAAAAAAGTTACAAGAAGCAGGGGAAGAAGAGAAAACAGAAAAAGAAGAAAATATGGAGGAACTAAAGAAACTAATAACAGACATGAACGCCGACCTGAAAAACGAAATAAGCAAGAATAATCAGGAACTAAGAAAAAACAACGAAGAAATGGGGAAACTGAAAGAAGAACTTAAGAAGAACAATGAGGAAATAAGAAGACTGAAGGAAGAAATGATACGAAAAGAAACAAATTGGGAGAGAGAAAGAAACCAACTTACTAAGAGAATAGAAGCGCTAGAAGAAAAAACTGAGAACCAAGAAAAAGCAAAGAAACGAAACAACATCATCATAAAAGGGTTACAACTAAGACAGGATGATATGAAGAGGGGAGTAGAGATCTTCATGAGCGAAACACTCGGAATAACGCCAAAGATCACGGCAACATACAAGGTGGGTAGAGAGGAAGGAAAGCAAGCAATACTGGTAGAATTGAGTGAATGGAACCAGAAAAAGAGTGTAATGGAAAATAAAAATAAGCTGAAAGGAAAAAGGATTTATATAGAGAGTGACATGACATTAACGGAACGCAAAATACAGATGGCAATAAGAGAAAGAGCAAAAGAAGAAAGAGAGAAAGGTCATAAAACCAAAATAGGATACCAAAAACTAGAAATCGGAGAAAAACTTTATGTGTGGGATGACAGAAGAAAAGAACTGCAACCAAAAAACTGAAAAAAGGACAACAAAAAGGAACAACGACGACCCAAGCAACGGAAAGGCCAACGATTAAGGAAAATAATATAAAGCAGAAACCAACAGAAAACCCAAGAAAAAGTAATAGAAAGCATGAAACCAAGAAGAAAAAAAAGCAAAGGTGTTATAAGGATAGGAACCTGGAACATAAAAACTTTACTAATACCAGGAAAAATTATGCAAATAGCAAAAGAAATAGACAGATATAATTTGGATGTAATAGCAGTACAGGAAGTGAGATGGAAAGGGAATGGAGAAATTAACAAACAAAACTTTACAATGGTATACTCTGGAGAAGAAAAACAAGGAAGGAATGGCACAGGATTTATAGTGGCAAAGAAATCAAAACACGCAATTATGAAATTTACACCAGTAAATGGAAGACTATCGATTTTAAGAATAAAAGGCAAACCAAATAACATCTCGATTATTAATGTATACGCCCCAACAGAAGACGCGGACGAAGAGGAGAAACAGAAATTCTATGAAGAATTGGAAAAAGCAACAGATCAAATTAAAAAACATGATACCCTGGTGGTACTAGGGGACTTCAATGCCATGGTGGGGAAAGAAGATTGGCTTAGAGAAGTGACAGGTAAACACACAATCCATGATAAAACAAATAACAATGGATTAAGACTATGCAATTATGCTGCAGCAACAAATCTAATAATAAGCAGCACTAGATTCCCACATAGAAGGGAACATAAAGAGACATGGATTATCCCAGGAAGAAATAGAGGTAACCAAATAGACCACGTTCTAACCACAAGAAACAAAGCAACGTTCATACAAGATGTTAGAACGTATAGGGGTGCCAATGCAGACACAGACCACATGCTGGTAATAACGAAATTGAAACAGAAAATATTAAAAGGGGAGGAAAATACTAACTCACAAAGGAAATGGGCAGTGGGAAAATTAAACAATGAAGAAAACAGGAAAAAATACATAGAAGCAGTAGAACAAGAACTAAATTTAAGCACATACAGACCAGCAAGTGACATCGATACAGAATGGGAAAACATCAAAACAAGCTTAAAAGGAGCAGCAGAAAAAACCTTAGGATATAAAAAAAATAAAAAGAGCAAAATATGGTTCGACGAAGAATGTGAGGAAGAAATAAGCAAGAAAAGAGAAGCCAGACTGAAATGGCTAAAATCTGGAAAAGAAGAAGACCAAGAGAAGTATAGAAAAATATAGAAGGAAGCAGATAAAGTATTCAAAAGAAAGAAAACAGAATGGATAGATCAAGAAATGGAAGAAATTGAAGCTAGTAGAAAGCTAAACAACACGAAAGAAATGTATAAGAACATAAAAAAAAACTAGAAGAAATAATGTAATTAAGAGAAGAGGAATGAAAGACTACCAAGGACAATCACAGTATGATACCAGAAAGATAAAAGAAATATGGAAAGAACACTATCAAAACCTACTGTTTAGAGTAGATGAAACGAATGAACAAGTAGAAATGCAGAGCACAAGAGACAAACACGCAGATGAAGAGCCAAGTTACACTGAAGTTGTGAGAACTATGAAAAAAATTAAAAATGGTAAAACCCCAGGTATAGATGAAATAAATGGAGAAATGATAAAATACGGAAGGGAAAAACTATACATCAGGATACACAGAATAATAACAGCAATTTGGAACGAAGAGAAAATGCCAAGCGACTGGAGAAAAGGAATGATAATCCCGATATTTAAGAAAGGAGATCCAGAAATATGTAACAACTATAGAGGCATCACCCTCCTGAACGTAGCATACAAGGTTTTTACACATATACTACAACAACGGCTAAGTGTGCACACTGAAAAGAAGCTAGGGGACTACCAATGTTTGTTTAGACAGGGCAGGTCGACGGTGGATGCCATACACGTAATCAACCTAATAATTGAAAAAGCGCACGAATATGACATTGAATTGAACCTCTTATTTATAGATTTCCGAAAGGCATTCGATCAAATCAAAAGATCACAATTAATAAAAGATATGGAACAACTACAAATACCACAGAAATTAATACGACTAACCCAAATGACAATGGAAAGATCAGAAACCACAGTAAAATTGGATGACGGGGAGACAGAATATTTTGAAATAAACATGGGGGTTAGACAGGGAGATGCTCTCTCACCGGTTTTATTCCACATTGTACTGGAAAACATTGTGAGGAAAACGGATGATGTAAACACAATAAGAAATAAGGAAATGCAACTCTTGGCATATGCAGACGACTTAGTCGTAATATCGCGGAGCAAAACAAAATTACAAGAAACACTTAACATCATTGAAACAGAAGCAAAAATAAGAGGACTCACAATAAATACCGAAAAAACAAAATTCATGCACTGCAAAAGAGGAAAAGACAGTGATCCAAAACAATACAAGGTGGGAAAACATGAATTTGAAAAAGTACAAACATTTACATACTTGGGAACGGAAATAAACAACAAAAATAACAAAGAGCAAGACATAAAAGGGAGGATCCATCGAGGGTTTAAACAGTTTAATATATACAAGCCACTGTTAAATGATCGAAAAATTACAAAAGTAACAAAAATAAGAATCTACAAAACATTAATAAGACCTACAGTAATATACGCAGCGGAAACAATGCGGGTAACCAAAAAAGAAGAGGAACAACTGCGCATATTCGAAAGAAAGATTTTAAGGAAGATCCTAGGGCCACTGAAATTGGGGGAGAATGAATACAGAATAAAAACAAACAAAGAAATAGAAGACGAAATAAAAGGAGAAGACATAATCAGAGAAATAAAGGCACAACGAATACGTTGGTTAGGACACTTGGAAAGAACACAGGAAAATCGAATGATTAGGACAATAACGGAATGGAAACCAGATCTGACCAGACCACAAGGGAAACCTAGACATAGATGGAAAGACGAAGTTTTAAAAGACCTGAGAAGGATGAATGTTACGGACTGGAAGAAAAGGACCACCAACAGAAAAGAATGGAAAAACATTGTACTACAAACTAAATCAAACAAGAACATATAAAAGAAATTAAGGCACTAATCCAGCCGAAGAGGATTGAAGAGTCTACATAAGACGCCAATGATTCCTGTAAAGGAATTACGGTTTATATATATATATATAATACCTACTTGTTAAATATTTCTTTAAGGACTGTTTACTACTGCGTAAGCAACCTCTTTACGGCCCGGCCGTAAAAAGTGTCCGTAAAGACCACGGCCTGCTAAATTGTAGGCCGAACGTCAAAGTGACGTTTGTCACATAAATCCAGCAGCAACCAAGCCTTCAACTCCACATAGAAGAAGGCGCAAAAGACTGCTATAACTCCTGAACATACGCTAAAATAACTTGCTCATTCACAATCTTAACGTCTTTAGGAATATCTTCATCATTTTCTACAGATGTCATAAGTTACGAGCTGGTTACAACTTAAAACTGCTTACAGCCATACACAAAATTGGAAATAACTGACATTTATAAACAACAGTTGCAACGTTCTACGCACTCCCAATCATTCTAAAACGTCATTACACAAACCTAGCGTTTTGATGAAAATAAATTAGAAAAATATAGATATGACCGAATTGTATGTAGGTATTACAATAGTTATTTTCATGACAAGCGTCGAAAGTAGCAAATATCGTGCGAGTGTTGATTAGACAAACGAGGGCGTAGCGAAGCGAAGCCCGAGTGGATCTAAAACACGAGCACAGATATTTGCACTTTCGGGCGAGTTATGAACACTATTTTTTAGACGACCACTCAAAGTAAATTCTATTTTTAAGAATTGTTTTTATTTCGTTTGCAAAATTGATCGTTATATTATTATTGGTACAATTATAAAAAATTAGAGCTGCTTGTTGGAAGCAGAGCAACGACTAAAGCAAAAGCGTCTGGATTATTTGAATCACGGTCTGCTGAATTGTGTCACAAACGTCAAAGTGACGTTTGTCACACAATTAAGCAGGCCGTGATTTGAATAACTTTGTGCCGTTACGATATGACTAGCACGATATAATATCGTGCTAGTGTATGAAATTGTCAACTTTCTGTAGTAGGCTGCTGTCGCGATAAGGTGACTTTCATACGTGGTCGTCTAAAAAAACTATTGTACAATACACGTCTGTTAGGGCCTTTACTGCCTCGCCAGTATTATTCGACTCGCTCTTCGAGCTCGTCTCACAAATTCTCTGGCTCGGCAGTAAAGGCTATCCTAACGGACTTCTACTGTAAAATACTATTAAAGTAGCAACATATGAGCAGTTAACAGGGATAACATATACGTGCGAGAGGCAGTGAAATATCTCTGACCTGTACACACTAGCTGACTACGGTTACCAGGAGACTGAAGAACGTTATCACGTACAATCTAGCACAAGGGCTGCAGGCAGACGGAATAGATTTTTTACAATGAAATATCAGCGGTTTATCTCCAGTATATGGGTGCAATCAAGCAGGCGTGTATATACGCAAAGGAGGAAGTAAACATATCTCTGACCTGTACACACTCGCTGGCCACTGTTGCAAAACGACTGAAAGACTTTCTCTAGCCGCTGTCCTTTTCCATTACGCAAGGTGCAATGAAGCAGAAGAATATATATGCTCGAGGGGAAGTGGAAATGTCTCTGACCTGTAAACATTTGCTGACGATGGTTACCAAGAGACTGAAGGAAGCTTGGAAGTAGAATGTATCACGGTGGCTGCAGACAGGAAGAATAAATCCGCTACAATGTTGTAACAGCTTTGTTTTCCAGTGTGCTAGTTGCAATCAAGCAGGGTACCTGCACGAGATAAGCTACAAAAATCTCTGACTCTGCCAGGAGACTGCAGGATACTCTCATGTACGATATAGCACGGGGGCTACGTGTAAGCAGAATAGATCAGGTACAGTGTAGTAGCAGCAGCGCTTTCCCAATATGTATGGTGTAATCAAGCAGAAGAATCTATATGCACGAGCAGAAGTGGAAATATCTCTGTCCTGTAAACATCCCCTGACCACGATTGCCAAGAGACTGAAGAAAGTTTTGAAGTACGGTCTAGCATGGGGGCTGCATACAAGTAGAAGAGATCTGCTACAATGTAGTAACAGCAGTGTTTTCCAGTGTGCTACTTGCAATAAAGCAGGCGAATCTATCTGTACGAGAGACGGTACAAACATGACCTGTACACGTTCTCGTACCACGATTGTCAAGACACTGAAGAATATTGTCACGTACGATATAGCACGCGGGCTACAGGGAGGTAGAATAGATTCGGTACAATGTAGTACTAGAGGTGTAATCAAGCAAAATAATATATATGCACAAGGGGAAGTGCAAATATCTCTGACCTGTAAACATTTGCTGACCACGCGACTGAAAGAAGCTTTTCAGTACGATTTAGCACGAAGGCTGGAGATAGGTGAAATAGATCTGCTACAATGTACTAACAGCGGTGTTTTGCAATGTGCTAGTTGCAATCAAGCAGGCGAATATATCTGCACCAGAGAAGGTAAAACATGTCTGACCTGCACATGTTTTCTTCCTACGATTGTCAGAGACTGAAGGATATTCTTATGTACGATATAGGACGAGAGATAGGCAGAATAGATCCGGTACAATGCATTAGCAGCGATGTTTTCCCAATATATAAGGTGTAATCAAGCAAAAGAATATATTGTAATGGTTTACTGCCCACAGAAATTCTGATTATCTAATTAACTAAACGAATTAGGTCAACATGAGCACAGAACTAAATATTTTACTTATTGCAAGATAATCAGTACTTTACATTCATAAATGCACTTGATATGAGCAGCAGTAATTAATAATTTAAGGGATAAAAGTTAGCATGAAATAAAGCAGGTTTCAGAAGGGTTATATTCAGAGTTTCAGATATGTTAAATGTTCGGAAGGGCCAATGCAATTTAATTTGTAATTGACGAATTTGAGCTTATTTACGTCAAACATATCGTGAATAAAATGATACAGAATGATTTTTTAAAGCAAAGGCAAAGGTAAGAGCAAATTAGCTGAAAGGAGAACGAAACAGTGCCAGCAAAATAATTATTGCAAAGAACAATGGAAAAGTGGAAGGCAACCAATCGACAGACAATTAGTGAGACGCTAAAGGACCTCCAAGTGTATCAGTGCATTATAAACCAAAGTGATTTAAAAGCAGAGCAAGGTGTAGTGACATTTATTCCAAGAAGAAGACAATTTTAGTAGTTAGGCAAAGACATGAAATCAAAGCTGTAGTCCACATAAGGTCAAACATGCCATCGATCCTAATTTCTTTCATAACAATTGAAAATCTAGTTGCTAAGTGACGTGACAATCTTTTGATGACTATGACCAAACAAGCTTGTAAAATTTGTGTGGGGGCAGGTTGAGCTCCATATTTTATTGCTTAAAATTATAAATAAAAAGTCCTTTTTTATACCAGTTGTGTGTACAGTTATTCATCAGTGTGCAGGATATCTATGGGTATAGTTTGCCATATGTTAAGAGGTCCAACTGTAGCAGTTTAGCCAGCAGCAGGATTTGTCCAAGTGCGAGTAACTTCGGGTTCTCATTTCCATAACTAAGCAGCATCGGCCAGCAAGAATTTTGTGTTCAACGTGTAGAGCCGTTCCTCCTCAGTGCCTGTATGCAGAGTTTAGGAGCAGGAAACAGCCACGAGAATTACCATCGACGAAGCGTCCCCAAAAAACGTATCCCCCTACGAAGCAGTCCTTTTCAAGTTAATTTCACAGGGAAAGCGTTGGAGTAGGTAAATAATTTTTGGATCTCATCACGTTCAGACTGTCTACGTGGTGCAGCACCAGGTTCCAATGATCCAGGTTCCTTCGTTTTCGAGAAATTTAGGTACAGTCCTTTGAAAGTGCAAGTTGACTGGGCATTTTTCAGTTTTGTAGAACAAAAAACGATCGCGCGTGGGTTTTGACGTCCCACTTGAAACAAAAGGAGCTTAGCAGTTGCTACGTCACAGTATCGTATTTACCTGATGCTTCCTTGCCATTTTGGTGTTTTAAAAGTCAATTTTACGCTGTTTCCTGCGACCACAGATAATTTTGTTGTGGAATTCAAATTTAGAGGTTACTAAACGTCAGATGGAAATTGTACATTTTTCCTAATACCCGAGTGAAATTGGCATGCAACGAGTTAGTTGTCATACAAAGTTTTCCTTAATTTTATGAACCTACACCCTGAACTAAACTTGTTTCATGTTCACCGGAGCTAAGCCCGAGTTTATTGCAAATAGATAAAATAAAGAATGAGCAATAAACCATTTTATTTGTGGTAATTAAAATTATATTCTTTTAATTTGCCCTGAGTTTGACAGGCAGGTTCTCAGTTGAAACTAATATATTTTATAAAGTGTAGTATCCCTTGCCATAATTATTTTATATTTTAAACCCCGAGGGGAAGTGGAAACATCCCTGACCTGTAAACATTTGCTGACTACGTTGCCAAGAGACTGAAAGAAGCTTTGAAATACGATTTAGCAGAAGGGCTGCAGGCAGGTAAAATAGATCTGCTACAATGTAGTAACAGCGGCGTTTTCCAGTGTGCTAGTTGCAATCAAGCGGGCGAATATATCAGCATGAAAGAAAGTAAAAACATCTCTGACCTGTACACGTTTTCCGACTACGATTGTCAAGATACTAAAAGATATAGTATTTCAGTCTAAACTATGGGACGCATAACCGCTAGTAGAGAGATACCTGGGGTTGTTCAGTAGTGCAGCGGCGTCGACGGAACAGCCATGCAGGGGTTTGCTCCACGGAGATGTCCTCCAGTTGCAAATAATTTCAGGTGCAACAGGTTCTTGCACCTGGGGGAAAAAACCTCGTAGTTGACACACTGGGGAGAAGCCTTGCGTTCAAAGGCTACCACTTGGATTGAGGGTGCCCAGACCGCGTGGGGGTCCTCCAGATGCACGACAAGCGATAATTGAGCTCCAAAAGGTCGTAGACGAAACAGGAGACTAACGTACTAATTAGGGGCTACGACAGAATCCAGAGCTTAGGGGCATGACAGAAAAAGCCTGAAAATTATACGATATCTGAATTCGACGTCCAACTAAAGCACATAATAACATACCAGAGCTGTTGGATGGCCTGTAAGTGGATTGCAGAAATACCTAATCCTCCCAATATAACTGGCTTTATTTCAGCAATATAACTCAATATTTCCTAGGGCTGATCACCAAATTCACCGATAATTTTTGGAAATTACTTAATCCACAAAAGTGAAGTATCCCAAAATCACATGCAGCCTCAAAAGGAAATAATCTCACCAAATCAGTCTCATAAAATGGCAGCCGGAAATCGTACTAACAATGTATTTTGAAAATTGTATTATAATCTTCTAGAATTTTCAAGGTTTTCCAAAATCATCCAAAAATGCAAAAGTGAGTATGTAACCAAATCTACACCTAGGAACTACAGGTCAATCTAACTACATCTGAATGTATTTAAGCAAAAATCATACATATCAATTCTTGACTGCACCTAAATGTAAAATTACTCGTAACACTCTCTTGTACGATATAGCACGGGGGCTATACGCAGGCAGAATAGATCCGGTATAATAAGCAAGGTGCAATTAAGCAGAAGAATATATATGCACGAGAGGAAGTGGAAATGTCTCTAACTTGTAAAATAAGACTTGAAATAGTAATTTACGTAACACGTATAGAAAGTGGAGCTTTTCAGTACGAGTGAGATGTTTCCGGAAGAGGCCGTTAGGCCGAGTCCGGAATTTCGAGACGAGTATGGAAAAGCCACTTTCATACGAGTTTCGTACAATATTTTTTCGTACACTAGCATACAAAACGGAATACTAAATTTATCCTCGTATATAGCAAATAAGTAGAGTAATATTAATGTAATGTAATATTATATGTGTTGTAACTAAGGAAACGTACGGCAAAGTGCTACTTTGCCGTACGAATACCGCAAAATACTACTTTGCCGTACGAATACCGCAAAGTGCAACTTTCTGATTAATAAATTGTACGGCAAAGTAGCTCTTTCAATGCTGGTGTACGAAAAAAAGCTTTGTAGTACGATCTATCAAGTGGGTTGCAAACAGGTACAATAGATCCGCTGCAATGTATCGAGATATAAAAAAACCGATCCTTAGCGGGCTGTGGAAATCCAAACGTATGAATAGTAAATTCGAGGTTAGCAGGTTACGTTTTGCGTCAGTCTGTGTCAAAACTAACAGAAAACCTAACCTGATAACTTCGAATTTGACATAGACTTACAGTGCCACCAACACATTATTTATACGTTTGAATTATCAGTCCGCTGAGGATCAGTTTTTTATTTCTCGATAGTAATCGCAGTGTTTTCTAGTATGCTAGTTGCAATCAAGCAGGAGAATATATCTGCACGAAAGAAGATAAAAACATCTCTGACCTGCATACGTTTTCTGACTACGATTGTCAAAAGACTGAAGGATGCTCTCACGTACGATATAGCACAGGGGCTGCAACCAAGCAGAATAGATCCGGTACTACGATGTAGCCGCGGTGTTTTCTCAGTCGGTGAGTTCCAATAAAGCAGGCGAAGGGTACTAAGAACAGCTCCAACATTTTTTCTATAGATTCATGACGAATTCATGGGCGTTCACAGACTAAGAATAAATGAAGCATAAATTACGATGACTTAAAACCGGAAATAAATGCAATAGCTAGTTAAAACATGTGAAAGGTGAGCGGTGAACGGTTTTATTCATGAGATGACATGCCAACAAATGAAAAATTGCTTCTTCAATACCTTTACAGTCTCGTTTAACTAGATAGACTATAGCAAATTACAAAACCTGATACTGGGCGGTTTTAGAAGATAAATTAAAGGAATTAAAGGAACTCCCAAAAAGTGCGTTGTACGGCATGAGAGAGCAATGTTCTCAAATGGGGTAGAAAAATAACTTCTTCTTCTTCTTCTCAGCCTTCTTTCATCCACCGTTGGATATAGGCCTCCCCTAGATTTTGCCAATTGGTCCTATTTTGTGCTGTTTGGTGCCATGTGTTCCCAGCGATTTCTTTGATATCGTCAAGCCACCTCTTCTGTGGTCGCCCGACGCTTCTTTTGGTTGTTCTTGGTCGCCATTTCGTAATTCGACTCACCCATTCACTTGATGTTTTGCGAGCGACATGTCCAACCCAGTTCCATTTCAACCTTGCAATCCTTTGTACGACATCGGTAACATTTGTGCGTCGTCTAATGTCTGTATTTCTGATATGGTCTCTTAGGCTTATACCAAGCATAGCTCTTTCCATGGCACGTTGCGTTGTTTTCAATTTTGTAGCGCTCTTTAGGGTAAGTGCCATCGTCTCGGTGCCATAGGTCATTACGGGCAAAATGCAACTGTTCCATACCTGCGATCTTAAGCTAATCGGCACCTCCTTGTTTCTTAGAACCCAACTTAGATATCCAAAGACCGTCCAACCTAGTTTTACCCTTCTTGTAATTTCTGCAGCTTGATTTTGTTTGCCTAGTTTAGTTAAGTGGCCAAGGTATACATACTCGTCGACATTTACGATATTATAATTGTTTATATGAAATAACTCCCTCCCCTTAATGCCAAGGCTGGAAATTGGAGGTTTTTAAAGAAAGAAGCATAAATTGAGCTTTCTGAAAGTCTTTAAAATTTTTGAAGCAGGAGCGTAGGCAACCCAATCTACAGAATAATTGGAAACATTTTTGTAAAATACGCCAACCCTAAAAACCACCAACTTAAATGTAAGTGAAATGAAAAGACAGCAGAGAGAACGACTAAAAATATGTTGCGTTGTGCTTTGTTATCATAGCTAGTCTTTGCTGTTAGATGGAAAAGGCTAAACTGGTCTTTACTCCTAATAAAAGACTATCTCCCCACAATAACCTAGAAATGCTACATACTAAGATCACGGTAGTATTAAATAAGATAAAAAAAAGTCGAAAAGGAGCAAAGCTCAGCTATTCCAAGGATAGGTCCATCCCTATAGCAACCTACCAACAAAACCCAACCAACACCAACATAACCCAGAGCCACCCTCCTCCTTGAAAGTTGCTGATCTACTTAATCAGTTGCAAACCTAACGGTACGTGCAAAAACTGTTTTCAGTAATTGTTCTCAAATGATGTTAATGTGTACGTTATGTTTTTGTACAGTATTGATATTATAATTTATTTTATGTACACGTTAACTTCGCAGGCAGGCGAACCGAAACAAACATGGGCGGATGTATACCGGAGAAGTTAAAGTCTATTGAGCTTTAAAATGTTTTGTTGCGCAAGTGTTACTACAAAATGAATCTATAAACTAGTTGAACTAAAAATTAATTAACGACAGCGACTGAAAATTGAAATGGTGAAAATACAGCCGCGTTTAGTATTAACTTTGTCGGGGTTGCTGTTACTTGTCCTGAATGGACATTAATTCGTTTAACAGCAGGAAATATACTCCCTATTTATCCAATGCATCGCAACAGTAGTATATCATGGCATCAAACACTTCATTCTGCCAATAGCGCCGAGTCTACAATTTCAGCAGCGAGCGGATATGGTTATTGTCTATGTTCGACGTTTCCGGAAAATATCTCGGCATTGTCATGCGAAAGCGGTTCATAAAAGCGCCAGTTTCCCGAACAAGCCAAATAATTCGCAACGCCACGCAAACGCCCTACAATGAGGATTCGAGTAATCCGGAGTGATGTAGAGCGCCGATAAAAATCGGTACAAATTGAGTGCTAAATCCTGCAGGCGGGATAATAAAGAAATATGTGCGACACATTCGTTATAAGTTTGGTGTCGCGAGATTGCAGGACGCCTCTTTGCCGTTTTTGCTTGTTTGGTCCTTCGCGCAATTAAGGTCGACGGACTGGGAGGGCGAGGGCACCAAACCGCTTATATTGACAACTGCGTGTTATCGCATTATTGCTTTCTTTGCAACGGATTCGCCCGGATTCGATCCCGAATTTTCTAGGCAAATCCGATTCCCGCGCGAAAAATTTGGCCGCCGTTTAAACCGGGGCATTATGCAAAGCCGAGCAGGTTTCAATACCGCTTTGTTCCCAATCCCTCTGTAAGTTGGCGAACTACTTTACCCGTACTTGGGTATCATAGTCGGAATTTAAACAGCTTAGAACTTTGGCACATGAGAACGACAAGGTGCTCTTCACACATATTTTGCATAGTTTTGTCTAGGACACGTTGGCCGATTGATTAGTTCCGGAAGTAGTTGTAAATTAGTATTCCACACGAAACATGTTTTTTGCTGCTTAATACTGTAACTTTAACATTTCCACCTATTTTAGCTTACTAGCTGTCACTTTTAATATTTGAGTATCTTGGCAGTTAAGTAAACTAATTTTATTTGGAACGTTTTATATTTCTAATTTCCTCCTACAAGTAAAGTAACGTTGTTGCATTTTTACATTAGATATGTAAAATATGTTAATTGTATTTCAGGTTGAACACAAAGGTCATCATTTAGTTTAGGGAGAAATGAGTATAATTATCTCGTTTGGCAAGTGCTAGTAATGGAGAATAGCTTATATAACTCAGGTTGTGACTGCTGTCCTAGCTGCAATAGGTGCTAATCTTCAGACACATTTCTCCTACACCATGTGCGATCTACTCGCTTGTTTGATAGCTGAATTTTATACCCTGCTCGGTGAATATCCGTCACCTGGGGACGCGTCCTCTAGGAGTTGCAAGCTCTTAGAAGGTATACCAGAAATTTTATTAAAAAAATTGAACCAAGAACAAATAGAAAGACGAATAATATTCATACGGGTGGCTTTTGAAAAGTAGTCAACTGACTACATGAAACTCACGAGGAAGCAGAAAGCAAAAACCGGCGATATTTATGTGTGGATTTGACGTGGAGACCACGGATAGGCCAAAAAACTGTCGATAGACGACTAGGAAAGCTATTGTGTTGCTGATACACAAACAACAAAAAACCATGAAGAAATAGAAAGAGAGATCCATATTCAACAACGGATGAACGAGGATTGTGAAGTAACAAACAAAAGTACTACTTCATATAAAATATGTGAAGTGAATAAAGGAAATTGCCGCTGCATTTTAATTTTTCTTAAAAAGTGAAGAGTCGTGGGAAGCTTCTAAATCCGACGCAGTCATTATTATTGTCACAATGGTTGCACTGCTTTCACACTGTAATCACATCAATCAAAATGATGTACTCCGAACCGATCCCTGATCGATTGACGCTTCTGAATCGAGCCCCTCGTCCTAGTATTTGTGCCTGTGAAGACGTTCAACGCATTACTCCACTTCGCTGTCATAGCAAGCAGTGGTGGCGTCAATCTTTCAAACTGACTTAATAGATTACGAAAGACAGTGTTAGATGGAAAATCTGAAAGAATCTTTCTATTTGATAAAACATTACACTATGCTGTGTTAACGTGTAAAAATATGGAAGGGAAGAGACCAAAAACTCAGTCAAAATAAACTTTACTGAGAAAAGTAAAAACTTTTTGAAATATTTAGTCCATTAAACAGTCTTGACGGAATGGTAAAGTACATGTAGCTATTACCCCCAGAATAAAAATTTTACGATTGTAGGTTTACAGTGAGGAGAAGACTAACTAAAATTCTTGACATTTATCTACATGTTGGACATATAATATTTCCAAACACAGATACTTTGTTCTTTTGGAAAGATGTGAAAAAGGGCGCAGCTATTAAACTGTAAAAAGAATGTTCAACGAGAAAATTGTCATGTTACCGTAAAAACAACTGTGTAACAGCAGATGCGACGGAAAGCTGGGGTGCAAAAGCAAATAACACATGTTTGTATTATAACATAAATAAATAAGGAAATGCCAAAAACAGTTCATAACGAAGCCGAAAGCTGAATGCACAATCTCCACTCAGAAAATAAATTCTTACTTGTAGGAGGGTGAGAGAGTAAAGTCGCTAGACTTTTTTATAAGTAGAAAATAGCAGAGCTATTAGCACAAAAACGATAGAGCAAGGTGTAGCTACTCAGACAAATAACAAAAGCAATATTAAACCATATCTATAGTAAAAGTCAAAATACATACACTCGCACCTACGCTCCAGCTTTAGCAGCGAAGCTTTTTCTTGAGACAGTCTCACTGAAAGCTTGGCGATAGTTTTACGGGGGCGATGCTTTAAATAAGCAGCTCCGAAATTTTGTAAGCAAGCGGTTCGCGTCGCATCTATGTCTCGACTTGGAGTGCGAGCGCTATTATGAAAAGTGTATCCCAATCGTGTAATAGCCTGCGGGCTACACAATTTATTTCTATATTTGAAACTAGGTATTTAAATGATTTTTGTATTCAAAATATTATATTTTTACTATTTCTGATTTAAAACAAATAAGCGCTTTCGCTATAAGAAAAATATTTTATCTTT
This sequence comes from Agriotes lineatus, assembly GCA_940337035.1. Lineage (NCBI taxonomy): Eukaryota > Metazoa > Arthropoda > Insecta > Coleoptera > Elateridae > Agriotes > Agriotes lineatus. The sequence goes on from CALNHX010002834.1 coordinate 49,472, forward strand.
AACGAAAAAAGTATTAATTGTGTTGTGTTTGTTTTAAGAAAATAATGTATTGTTATGTCGTGTAAATTTTTGTAATATTCATTTTCATCATTTTTTAAAACACAATACGCTGCTTATTATTTCCCGAATGTACCGTATGTATTTCATTAGATCCCTGTTTTTCATATCGACACCGGCATTTACTCAATGCTCGTTTTAAGTATTGAAGCTTAAAAAATGTATGGAAGCTATAGCATAAATTTAATCTCACTTTTCTCTCTGTCCGAGCAGAGTTACAGTCTACGCCCTTCACCTGGTTCGCCAGAGCATACCAATAAGCACCCGATTTTCATCTGCCTATTCGTTGATGTTCGCTGATATGTGTATCTATAATTTGCTTTAATATGTTTAAAATTGCCTCAATGATTTTATGTATTCGGCGACTGCCCATCCCGAGCTAATACAAGCGTGCGTGTCGGAAAGGAAGGGTTTATCGCGGAAAGCACTAGCCCTTCGTCCATAGAAGGTGTGCTCTACTTCATGGGCCCAAAAGTGTTGCTGGGCAGGCTAATTCTTGTAGATGGAGATGCGAGATGACCGAAGAGAACCTTTGAAAGAGTGGTAGGTGGGTTTTACACAATACTGAATTCCTCCCGGCACTGTGGTAAGAAAACATCCACGCCATTAGGTGACGCAGTTATAAATACATCACCGTGGAGAGCTGCAGATGCTAATACTTCAAGTATTATACAACTGGTATTCATTAGTTATCACTGGAAGTGGGTGATTTTATACTGTAATTAACGACGTAGAAGGCCACATAGTATTACCTGCCAGCAACCACTTGAGCGCGCCTTCGTATGTTTTGTGTGAACTGCATCTTAGTATATGCGCAGCAGGTTGTTAACACAAACGCGACATTTGAATCACATGTAGGCGAATGGTTCGACAAATTGCGTTTAAGCATCCGCCCCGTGAAAACAGCTGCCAAATATGTGATTTATTTAGTAGGTTGTTTGAATTTATTTTCCATTAATATAACTGCCTAGTAAAAGTCTTCTTAGGGTTGACTTAGTATTGCAGTGGATGGAAATGCGTTGTAAAAATAACAATTCCTTGTATGGCATTAGTATTAGTTTGCATTATTTTTGTAACAGGCAATATGTGTTTGTTTTGTTGTGTAAACAAATTGGCTTTTATTTAAATAAATTTTTGAAGATAACAATTTCAGTTTACCGCGACTCCAGAGCAACTTCTGATTCATTTCTATACAAACTTTTCTTAACCATGGCTGCGTGAAAAATGTAAGAAGGATCTCACTGCTATCGAGCTAATTGGCAATAAAGGAGGCTAAAGGTATGGAGCAAAAGTAAAAAAGCTTTACGATATTTAAGAAACTTACTATACTGATAAAGGTAGTGCGATTAGATTTCGAAATATATTAGATAAACTAAATTATTTTAGAAATAATTACAATAGGCCCGTGCTCAAAATATAATAAAACATTTCAACTGTTTTGGTAGATAAGGAAATTCATGTAATTTTTAAGTTCCATAAACAATTCTTAAGCTCTTGTGCGATTTTGCATTTTTGTTGAGCCAAGTCTTGTTTAGAAATATATACAAGACCATTAACATTTTGTAATATATAGAAACAAATTCGCCAGTTCGGAAACACGAAATTCGATTTTGAATCTGTAATAAAAAATTTAAAATATCTTCAATTCATATCTGAATTCCAAAAAAAAATGTTTAAAGCAATACATGGAATTAAAAAAGTGGAAGCAAATTCTAAGCAACTTAATCCAGTTCCAATGCACTGAACATATTTTAATAGATTCGAAAATTATGGTTAGCAGACTACTTTCGCCACTCGCCGGTAACGCCTCTAAGGGAATTGAATTTACTCACAATCTCCACGAATTTATTAGCCGGAAGGAGCAGTCGATGAGAAACACAGCCAGAAACATGAATAAGCGATTATGAATAACAAATTTCATAAAGGTAGCAGTATAGAATGTAACAGAACTAGATCATAAAGAAATAAATTTCAACAAAAACTTAAAAAGGAGAAAGTAGACATCAAGGGGATACATGACGATACTAGGTGTTTATGTGCTAGAAGAATGTATAAAGAGTATTCGTTAATATTTTTTTACGAAAAGTTAGAAAAGCAATGTAACCTAATTAACAAAAACGACTACATCACTATTAATTCTATGTAATTTAAATGCAAGAGTAATAAACCGACAAAAAACCTACTTGAAACATTTAGTGACGAACCGTGAAACAAGTATCACATAACTTATAAGAATTTGAAAAATGTATAATACCTTCTTCTGATACAAGAATATTCACAATTATGAACTACGGTATAACTAACCGAAAATGCTCAAAGCTAACTAGTTCAAGATACATTGGTGTAGAGAGGCAACAATGTCGGATGTGACCACTACTTTATTATATTAGCAATCGCAATCTCTGCAATATGGAAAAAAATTAAGCACGCTTATTAAAAGTAGAGAGAATTAGAAATCTGTCCCAGAAGAGGTTAGATGAATACAGAAAGTTAATGCCATAGAAGCATAAACATGGAATTGAAGAAATAAAAACAGGCAGGAGAGGTACACCACCTTTTGCAAGATAAGAGTAGGGTTTATTGCATTATTTAAGAACACCAACTTCAGATAAGGAACCGAACTGCACGAGGAAAACGCAGCTGGAAGAAAAAGGAAATGAAAAGCAAAAGCTGGGAACGCAAGCTACATTGCGAATGATTTGCATAGCAAACAATAAAAACCTTTTACAATTGTGTAAGAACTGAATCGATCTGAACAAGCAAACTATTTCTAAATCCTATATCGCTAAAGAATGACAAGTGATAGATCAGATTAAAAACTGGCGCCGGTACTGGGCATGTCAAACATTTCCTCATCCGGGCTCAAGTGAAAGCGAGGAGTAGGTTAATAGTTAGTCAGCTATTGCCACGAAGAGATCTTGTGCATAAATGTAGCGAGCTCTAAGCAGTGACGGCCCTTCAAGGAAAATTTAACATCGTCGAATATAACAAGGCCCCAATGACGGCCTACCAGTCTGTAGTTCCGTTTCCGTTACGTTGTGGTGCTGTAGAATTTTATTTCAGTTTCTGTTGGGATACTCCGAATCGTACCGCCATCTACCGTTTTAGCAATGCCCAACAATATTGGGAAAACTTTTTGCATGTAGATAAAAGCCTTACTCGTCATAGATCTAAACGGTTTCCCGATATATGGCTCGTATATTGATGGCACTTCGTCCGTCATTGAGCTAAAACTGTCACTGTTTGGTTCATCAAGCACGGCTTCCGCCCTGCCATCCTGCCGTTGTCGGAAAAAATTTACTATATACTGAGCCTTCGCTCCTCCCCAAATGTTCGCTCAGTCAGATAGTCGACTTGCATCTTGCCGTCGTTAACTACTGCACCCAGCTAAGTTGAACTGGCTTGCTAATTAAGTAATGCAGGTGTAAAGTATCCCCAAGTGTAGTAACGCCTTAAGTAGATGCTGGCGTGTCGCCATTTTGTCTATGTTGTTTTTCCTCTAGAATTGTACCAAACACATATTAGGACTTTCCTATCGCGCAACGTGACGTCACGAATAGGCCAAAGCTATGCAGCTATGACGTAAATTTATTTGTATGAATGTCAGTTTGATAGATTTATAGAATTTATTCTTGTGTAACTTATTTGTGAAACAGGCTACAGTTGCGTGTATTAAGATAAGCTTTTCAGAAGTCCCGACGAGATAAGTCATATAGTGGAACTGAGCACCCCAATTTCCCACTCAGCAGACACATAAGGGGGCGCCCACGGGCATAATTTTTAATTACTATTGCTAGCGAGTCTTTTCTTCAACGAACGATGGACTTCATACCGAGATATTTCCTTATGGGTTGCTACCTGTCGTAAGCAGAATTTCTCTTGTAATAGGGAACTACTATAAAGTCTTTCGAATGCTCGTATCTCAGAGCTACCTTGATTAATTTAAAGGAAAATCCGTCATATAGCTTTAAAGTGTCTTATACACAAGAAACTTGCAGGCTAACTTCATCGTGAGTTAAATTAAGATGAGGTAGTTAAATTTTGTATTCCTCTTTTGTAAGTCTGCTAAGCAATACGTATTAAAGAATTGATTACACCTGAGTAGTTTTACTAAATAGAGTTTGAGGAAGTTGTAATGATTTCACATTCTGCGGCTTAAGTATTCATATCAGAAATTACTTCAAAAGTAAATAATGCTGCAAAGGGATGCCAACTCCCCTTCCACTTTGCATTACAGTTGCACTTTTCGTTTCCCATAAAAGTTCCCCTTTATTTGATTTCCATTTCAACTTCGAGAGCCTTTCAACAATTCCGCATAAATTTCATTAATAACCTAAGGAACACAGTCGTGCCTTAATTACACCCTGTTTTTCGATCCGAATGGCAAATACCCCGCCGCTCAGCAACTTGCTAATAAACTCCCTTTTATCGAAATTAAGGGTCGCGATCGCTAGCCAAACAAGTGGAAGTGAGATAATTCAGAATTTATTGTTTCTCGACTCGCTTATCGTGTACAGCCTAATGAAGTTCGCTCTGCAAGCACCTTGACACCTTCTAATTGCCACGGCGGTCGAACCCTTCAGAACTTCGAAGGTTCGTGGCTGCTCAGCGATTCAGGTCAGCGACCGACCCCGGAACAGTCGTCTTTATTCGAACCGGAATTTGACAATGTATCGTGTGCTGCGGCCATAGGTCATTCAATGTTATTCCGAAGTTCTGGCCCAACCACCTCCAATCTGGAAATGGAAGCGGAAGAACGCAGCCAAATAAAAACAAATATCGCGGAATTGAGCAAACTGCGAGTTTGCTTAGGTTAATGCAAGATAAACAATATTTGGGGGCTTGTAAACCCAGGATGAGGAACAGCGAGCGCCGTGTCCTACGATGTGTTTAATCTGTGCCAGGATTTATGGCGGCGTAACCGCCTCGCCGAATCTCGGAAGGACTGCCAAAGGAGAATCGTTAAAGTAGTGCCCCACAGAAAAGAGCTGTGAAATGTTTACAACCCTTAACGACGTCAGCGAATTGTTACAACACTTTAGTCAAGGACCAGTAGGTTTCTTGTAGCTATAATTAAGTTGGTGCAGTTTAGTAAATGATTAAGCACATTGCAAAAGAAATCTAAACATTTGCCACAGCTGTGCCAAAGTTTAACGTAAAAAGAAACCACGTGAAACGCAAATATTGAAATATTGGCAAGGAGTACTTTGACTACCTAATTTTTCAATAATTAGCAAATATAGATTGATAAACAGTTTTAAATTAGAATAATTCAGGTAACATTTTAAAGTTAAATAAATAATCATTAAATACCAAAAATTGCCACCACCATTTGTAATAACTATATTATATTATAATTGTGATAAATTTGAAATTAAATTAAAAAGCGTAAATACAACTTGTTATTATAGTCAACAGAGAATTCTGATATTGAATTCCTAGTTTTACATATTAATGTATTGGAAAATAGCTTTTCCGTTGTAAATTAATGTTTTCGATTTGTGCGAACTGTTTAATTTTTGCAGCTTGTTAGTGTTTGTCTATATCCAAATCAAAAGCAGCAACAAAAATATAAATATTGATTTGGTTAGGTTTGTAGATGAAACTTACCCCGTATATTCTTTTTAGTAAAGAAGCTACAGCTTTTTATTTCTTGTCATAATATTGTCTAACCTTCTAAGTTGTTCTAATTTTTTTCGTGAGTGCATTAAATTATTTTTGATTTTGTACCGCTTCTTAACGACTATTAACTTCTAAAAAACAACGGTTTTGCACTAGTTTTCCTGCAAGTTCTCACAGGAGAAAACTTGTCTACGACCCGCAACAAGCCAAAAAGGTACCTGGAAGATACAGGGACAAATTCGTGTATTTGTGTTAGGCGGTACCTGATAAAATGGAGTTTTCATCAGAAAGATTTTTCTCGGCTATAAGAAATGTATTCACATTAAAAATATGGCTTTCCTTGTTTGGTAATTCTTTCAGGAATCAGTGTAACTGCACTTCGCTTCACAAATAACTTACACAGCATGTAATGTGAGAATCTCTATAGTATGATAACAGACATAAAATACATTTACTCGGGTTTCAGCTGAAGACCAGAACCCCAACAAGTCCTGCCAACAGACCATCACTTAAGAATTTTGGCTGCTCATGACGTATCAAGCAATAATACCCTCTAGCAAATGTTTACCCGCAGTACAACTTTACGTGAAAATAATATTGATGGCTTGTTCGCTTAAGGCATCACTGCACTCCAATAGGAATGTACTCCAACTTTAAGTCTACTTAAAGCTGTCAATTCTTAGGCATTTGACAGTATGCGTCGCTTAATTTATAAAATATATTCAGAATAGAGGTAATCGATTTCTTAACCAATAAAATCGAACCCGAATCGACATAGAGAGGCAGCAACCCGATTTGTGGGACCAAATCGGGCCTGCCGAATAAAGAATTTGTGTGATTTGTGTAATTTTTGACAGTAGTCTATTATGAGATATTTTATCATACGACGTTTCGGCAGTTTTTGATCTGCTTCCGTCCTCAGTCGAATGAGCTCCTGGTTAGTTCTGAAAACGACTGATTTTTCTACGTTTTTTACGTCCACTCGTGCCTACCCCGGGGTTTGAACCCGGGACGACTGATCGCTGTGATTACGAGTCTGTCACTCTTACACTATCGCACTGGTGACTTAGTGATAAGGGCGATAGACTCGTAATCACAGCGATCAGTGGTTACGGTCTGAAACCTTTTGGGTAGGCAGGAATACACGTGAAAGGATGTACAAAAATCAGTCCTTCTTAGGACTAACCAGGACTTCATTCACCTCAGGACGAGAGTAAATCAAAAACTCGCGAAACGTCGTGTGATAAACACTTAAAACAGTGGAAAAAGTATGATAAAACATTTCAAAAGATTTACAGATTTAGTTCAATGCGTCGATATGGGGCGTCGATGGAAAGGAAGATATTCAGGATGTTTGCTGAATGACTGATGACGGTTCATTACAGTTCCTCAAAATATCGGACCATAGATCAAAATTAAATTCTACTGCACTACAATGGAACGGGAAACGGAAATTCAGAACTGTAGGCTAGCCCTTAGAAACTATTAAACTGAAACAAGTTGAAATTGCCTCACAGATAATTCCAAAATGGCTGCCACATCAGATGGAACGATTACAATCGAATCCGCTAACTCTATTTGCCGAACACTATCTGTGACCACCGTCTTCTAAAATCTTTAATCCAGAGCTCGACCCTTCTCCATCTGCACAAGAAGCACTGGTGGAAGTCGTTCTTAAACTGACCCAATAGTTGTATAAAATTAATAATTTTTATGATTTTGACAGAATTTTGTGGAACTGTTTTCTAATGGAATTCTGCTTTATTGTCAGTTTATAAAAGTTGTACATTTTGTAGTTGGTTTTAATTAGGAGAATTCAAGAATCTCAGAGTTATATATGGAACTGTTAGAAAATTGTGACGCCATTTTTCTACTCCTTTACAGCTGCTTAAAGTTTTGTATTGGTTCGTGTGATTATAAGAACTGGTGCTTTCTGGAAGCTTAACAGAATATCAGTTATGGGTCGCAGCCATAAAGATTCAACTGCACCTTATTTGTGTAAAAAAATTGCTATTCTGGTTGTTATGGCGGCCTAAAATTGATGCCGCCACTGTCATTTCATGCACGTGGAGACGGACCTAGCGAAAACTGCTGAACCTCTTCCAGTGGACATAAGTTAGTATCGGAGGGTCACCTAGCGTTCAGCAAAAAGAGTATGAGTATTCGAGTGTGACTGTTCCATTTGATGTGGCAGCTATTTTGGGAACATTAGTGGGATTTTGAAGCAACTTCCACGTAGTCGAATTTAATAATCTTCAAGTTACCTCCTGCAAATCTAAAATTCCATTTTCGTTCTCGTTGGTGTGCTTAACAGTTTTATTTCGACCCTTGGTTGAATATTTTCCGGAACTTTTTCATTCCGCAAACATTTCGTATAGCGACACGCTATATCGACGCAGGTCTGAAAAGTCTCGTTTCCATCGACGCCCATTGCCGACGCTTTTAACTGAAGCTTCCTCATCACTTAAATTGCTGCATTTCCAGTCTAGGTGCATACGCTCTGTTGATTAAGGCATGTTGTGAATTATCGTCATTCCGAACCAAGCAATGCATGTTGTAAGATATTGAAGAATTGACCGCTTTGGATAAGTCCAAATTTTAAGTACGCAGATCCCTGTTAAGAGTGCAGTAACGCCTTAAGCCCAAAAGCAATGTGAAGAACTGTCAGAATATCAGTACTTTTTTCCTGAAATTGTACCGCAAGTACACAGGGTTAGTTTCTCTTACCTTTATCCATATCCCACCAGATAGCGTCTCAAATTTCATTCCCCATATTACTAGCATTTTCAACGCAAAATGAAATTTCGAAACAAAACAATTTGATCTTGTGCCCAGCCCATTTTCCATATATCCGAACGAGAACCAAATCCCATCCTCGGCAAATGCTCCAGGTAGCGACTAAGAGAAATTACCTTACATATCTTCAAAGTATTATTTTTAAACTATGATTAACGTGCCTTTCTTTCGGCCTACAATCCTACTCGTTTTTAGCTTGGTACCGGTCGTGAATGGGGTTTGCTCAGTAGGAGGTTAAAAAGTTAGTTACTCTAAGATAAACACGGTAGCAAGGGCCTATCGTTCACCACAGGCCAAAGCATCTCATCAAGTAGGTACAGATATCAACAAACGTCAATGTCAGAAAATTCATTGGAGGTTGGTCGTTTTTCCTTCCAGTGAAAAAAAGATAAGTTCTTGTTAGTTTTAATTGTTATTCGTTGATAACGAGGGCAGATTGTCCCTCGAAACGTTCGTTGCTAATATTTTCGTTATTTAATAGTTTAATTTGCAGAGTGGCGAAATACCCATATAAGAATATGAATTATGAATTCACGCCACAAAGAAGTTTCAGAGATTATAATAATAATATTAGATACTACAAAACAATGTTTTACCTAAGATGCTTAAAAAAATAAAAACAAGATTTTAAACAATGTGCTTACGCCTGGTCAGCCTTAATGAATGCAAAATCTGTAATAACCTCTTACAATTTCATTTTATCCGTTATCTCCGATTCAGTGGACAATAAAGAAAGGTTTTCCAATCTTTCCTGGTACATACTGTTTCTGACATAATTTTTAATTCATAGAAGTTTCTTTCAACTGAAGCGACTGAAACAGGTAATAGTGAAAATAATAACAGTGCTGTCGCAATTTCAAGAAAAAATATCATAAATTCCAATTATCAACTATTAAAAATGTTGGGAATTGTTTCACGCTTTTAAACTCTTTTAATTTATCTAGATTATAAGATTTTTGCAAATGCAATCTCTATAGGAAATCTTTGATCTTCCAAAAGTTCGTAAAAATGTCTTAACTTTCGGTATGCGTTTATTTTTAAATGTAGGATTTATGTTTCACTAATTGGCTAAATTGGTTGCTTCTAATTCAACACTAAGGTACTCACTTCGTTATTGTTTCAAATATTCTAAGGTTTTCTAATACAGATTGTAGTTTTCATCAAATCCGTGTCTGCATCCTGTAGCATTTTTGAAGTGATGTCAATTTCCTCTAAAATTTTATTCACAAAATTATCTACGCTGATTAGGATTCTTCTCTCCTCGTCGCATTCTTCCTTTTTTTATGTTCTTATTATTTTATTAAGGGCAGCAGTAATTTAATTGGGGTGAGAGTTTGGGTTCTGGAAGACCTTCGTATAGGGTTGTTTCTTTAATTTTTACGGATTCGGCCATAATATAACTTAAAAGATCCTACCGATTTATGCTTAATCCAAAATCTGGTGTGATACACGCACACAACTTCCTTTTACCGTGATCTTATAATTAGGCAAAAATTTTATTTGTAATTTTTAAGCATTTGTCAAAATTTTTAAAAAATCACAAATTCTACACAAACGGTACAAAATAGAGCGTTAGTTCAAGAGAGAAATTTTCTCTAAAATTTTAAGCTGAATTCAAAAATGTAATAATATACTGTGTGTTCTATTTAAAATAGTAGTTAATAAAAAAAATTTAAAGAAAGCAAAAGAAACCTATTTTAGAGGCATTCAACTGGAAAATCAGCTATCTCACATCAATACACATTAAAAATTTAATAAAAATGTTACTTTTGAAAAAAATTGTTAGAGCCGTTTTTGAAAAAAAAAAATGAAAAGTTACAAGAGTAAACACCATACTTCCGGTTATGCGATTTTCTTTAAAAGCTTGCTGTCGCATTATAGATACCTAGTACACAATACATATAAAGTTTCAACGATATACCTTATTTAGTTTTTGAGATATTCTGCTCACAGACAGACACACAGACCAATGAGCAAAAACATGTTTTTTGGGTTCAGAGGACCGTAAAACGTGAAAACTCAATTTCGAATTTTTGGGGTGAATCTAATACTTCCTTCATAGTAAAAGAAAGTAAAAAGGTTCAATTTTCCTTATACCTTTAACTGTATCATTAATCACCAAGTTGAAGTTGTGCGCAGCACAATAAACGTAACGCCTCGTGATTGGTTGAGTAATGCCTGGATTGGCGCATGCCAATATTTAAACGAAAAAAATAACATATTTATAATAATTGAAAGTGTCTAATGTCTACTAAAATATATCAAAACTTCACTATTTACCAAATTGAAATGCGCAAATATAAAAAATAATTGACACATTGTCAATCGTATCATTTTTTTGCGCTTCTACTGGATTGTAGTTCGTAAATTACCAAGAAGACTATACTAAGGAGATGCAACTTCCTATGACGGCTGTATATAAAAGCGGCCTTATGTCGGGGATAGCCGTCGCGGCGCTGTCGACAGCGTGTACTGCCGTTCGAGAGTTGGAAGCGAGCTAAATTAACCTGTAATCGCGGTTAAAAGTCAGTTTACGGTTGTTAATCCAATGGAGTGTATTTCAAGTGTTTTATTAATTGTTAAAACATGGTCCGAATTTCCAGTTACACTCAGCAAATGTTTGACATTGACAGTTCACGAGTTTTGTGAATGAATAATTGTACACCACGGCCGCCTTACTTGTCAGCTTTTAGCGGTCCGCTTCGAAACGGGAGTTGCGTGTCCTTAGTATAGTGTTCTTGTAAATTACCTTACGAATTACGGATGAGGTAATTACGGTACAACAGGCAACTCTGCTAACTGAATGAGAATAGGGAGAGCGTAAAAAACAATCCACCAATCCTACATTTACTGATCATGTTGTTAAATTATAGAATTCTTACAATACGGACGGTATTAAGTCAACTCAAATCAGCCTTACGACTGCAGGAAATTCTCCACTTTCATTAGCCTATGCCCGATATTACAAAACAATCTATGTCAGCTTGAATTTAAAGGCCGGCAGTTCAAAACTACCTTTGCTTTTGCGTGGACATCCCATTATTATAAAAATAATAATAGGAAGATTTGTTCTGCTTGCGTTTATTGAATGAAAGAAAATGAAAATCAGGGGGCCCCCTGGGCCCCCTCATGCTCAGAAACCCCCGCGACCGCGTGTACCTGCATGTAGTTCGTAATAATACGAAGATAATAGCTATTTATGTATTAGGAGATACATGTTATAGCCCTCGGTGCTACATACTTCGTGCTATAACATGACGAGGACCAAAGACGCTGATTACGCCAGGGGTGCATCCAAAACTTTATGTACGATAGACATTTTAAAAAGGTACATTCAGATTTTAGAGGGTGTTTGTAGATCGCTAGACAGCTCGTAACTTTCTTTAATAATAGACATATCGAAAAGAACTTTTTTTTGTTTTAAATGCCAGGATACAACCTAAAAATTGACGTAAATTAATTTAAGCCATAGTCTCCTATTTTTACGTAGTGATACACAACTTTGTTTTTTTAAATGTAACACCCTGTATATTTTTAGATATCTGAAATCAGTACTAAAAGTACTTTATGGTAGCATTCTTAAATTTAAATTTTGGAACTTATTTTTCAAAATTAAAAAAAATAATTAGCCAAAGTAGGCTATGAATTACGCAAAATCACTAACAATCGAACGAAAAATGCAAAACAAACTCCACTTGACTCTAAAAATTTCTCATGACCGAATTATAGCACCAAACCGAAAACTATGGTTTTTTAAATTGAACAATATGAGTTTCATTAAACAGTTGAAAACTACAACAAAAGGGATTTCCAACGGTGTACCATATTCGCCATTTCGTTTAGTACTAGCTTTTGCAAAATGAAAAATACGTAAAACAATTTAAAAATAAATGTTATTTCTAATGAAACTCATATTATTCCAATTAAAAAACGATAGTTTTCAATTGTTTTGAGTACATTTAGTGCTATAATTGGGTCATGAGAAATTCTTAGAACCAAGTGGAGTTTCTTTTGCATTTCTTGTTCGATTGTTAGTGATTTTGCATAATTCATGGCCTTCTTTGCCTAAACACTCTTTTTTAATTTTGAAAAATAGTATGTTCTTAAATTTAAATTTCCATTTACGAAACCAAAGTCGTGTATCACTGAGAAAAAATAGGAGGCCATGGCTTAAATTGGTTTACGTCAAATTGTAGATTGTGCACTGGCATTTAAAATAAAAAAATTGTTTTTAATATATCTATTATTAATGAAGTTATGAGTTGTCTAGCGATCTACAAACACCCTGTATACTTCTTTGCCAATAATAATAGGGAAATTCCTTCAGTTATTTTAGCTGAATAGTATCTTTGCAATTAAGATTTTCAATAATACGTGTTTATAAATAATAGCTAAAATGACGATAGCCGGAAATAACATTATTTTTTTCCGAAGGCCCCATGTTTCTGTATTTTACCGCCCGAGGGCAAAACAGACTTACTTTCCGCCTAAATATGTGTAAAAAAACATGTTATTTAATTGGTCGTGCATAAAGTATTTAAAGGCAAGTATAAAGTTACAATAAGCACGATAGGGAACGCATTAACAAAGTTATTTAGCAATGTGTAATAAGCAAAATACAGTAATTAGAATACATAATAAGCAAAAATAAGTGAGTGAAGGTTAACGAGGATAGTGCATAAGTTAGAGTTATATTGGTTAGACTGGGCTACGTCTCTTATACTGCAACCTAAAAAAATCTACTGTAATAGAAAAAGATAAAGTAAAGTTCAGGGCGCTTCATTCTACACGTAGGAACATGACCTGAGACTCGGCGGGTCAGGGTCGCCGAAATATCTCTTTCCGAAACCCAGTCATCTGGCACACCGTTAACGGCGTACTGAGTGATGTGGTTAGCATCATGCCTTCGACAACTGCCTTACTTCCCCTACTTCCACATCCTTGGTCGGTACCCAATTTTTAAAGCGACTGGGTAGGTGGGCCGCCAGTTTCCAGATGTGGAAATTGCACCCCGCACCGTAGCATCGCTCGGCCATGATGGCGATGATCCCTTGTTAAAATTTACCGCTATCGGGCGGTGAAGCCCATTCATGCGAAACTGCGATCAAGTGTGTCATTAACGATTGGAGAGAGAACGTTATGCGTGACAGAAAAGTGATCGTAGTAGTTTTTCCCGACTTAAAAAGGGCCTTTGAGACACTAGATCGGGTAATTTTACTGGATTGTATAAGACGAGTGGGTGTAGGTGGCAATTTTCTGAAATAGTTCCAATCATGATTGAGTGGTAGATCACAGTACACACTTTATGATGGTGCGAGGTCAAGTGAGAGAACCGTGAAACTTGGTGTTCCCCAAGGCGCCCCCCCCCCCCAGCTGTGATTTGTTTAATTTATATGTGAATGACATGAAGCATGCCCTTCTGATGGCCGACATTCATCAATTTGCTGACTACACCGTTATATCCGTAGAGGCGTTTGATGCCGCCACAGCTACTAGAATGATGCAGGCAGAGTTACGCAGAGTGAGTGATTATGCGAGAATGAAGAAGATTAAGGTCAATGCGGCCAAGACGAAGTGGATAATTTTAGGTAGTGCAGCAGAGAGAAGCGAAGTGAGTTTGAGTCTGAGAATGGATGGGAGCGAGTTAGAGAAAGTGAGTGTTCACAAATACATTGGGGTTATGATTAAAAATGATTTGATTGTGAGTGAGCATTTAGAGTATGTGATGAAAAAGTTTGCGAGGAAGGTGTATTTTTTAGCTAGAATGAAAAGAAAGGTTAGTATGAGTGTGAGATTGAATCTGTAGAAGACCCTGGTTGCCCCCCACCTAGACTATTGCAGCTCCCTCCTTTTTCTATGCAATGAAGGGGAGTTTAGGAGGCTGCAGAAGCTACAAAATAATGTCTTGCGCGTTGTGACATGCAGGAGGAGAGATGCCTCCATTCGCGGGATGCTCTATGAGACAAAATTGCTTGACGTCAAACAAAGAATTTATTTTAATACGATGATTTTTATTTTCAAATTAAAGGAAGGCTTATTGCCGGGCTAATTGTGTTCAAAAGTAGCCACAAATGTAGATCGCCATGCTTACCCTTTGCGGAATGTAGGTGACTTCGACCTACCTTTGGTTCGGCGGAGCGATCTTAGATATACACTGCTCTATAAGGACCTGGATTTCTGGAATCACATGCCGGCGACCATAAAAGAGTGTAGGATATATTGTAGCTTTAGGAGACTTTTATGTCCTTACATTAGAGATAGTGTTTCTTCCCACTAGTTTTGTTTTGTGTTTTTGTTATGTACTGTAAAATTGGAAACGATTAATAACAATCAATCAATCAATCTATGTTATATTTAATTAGAATCATGTAACACAGGAAAGTAGATATAAATTTTTAAAAATAGACCGAATGGATTAAAAGTGGCAAACACTCCGATCCTATCACTTTAATTAATGCTGCTTTCTGAAAAACGTTAATTTAAAAATTCTCTCTGATTGCGTAATAGTGTTTCATCTGTTGTATTTTGTGATTCGAAAGAGTTTGGATGATGGCATAAAAATTACTTCGTTAGGAGCAAGCAAAGGGCTTCTTTTATGTTAGATAATGTTAGATTTCCCTAGTGTTCAAGGCGTTAATTCTGAGATAAGGCTAAGCTTAAGCCTGCCAAAACTGCCATTGTTGCGAGATTGCGTGCTCCTGAAACTAAACACACCGAACCACTGTTCCGTAGCTTCCCATTCATATCATTACCGCCGCTCTGTAAATTTGAATTTAATTTAAACTGATGGAAAATAGGAAACAGGGGATAAAACAGTTGGCATCGTCATTTTAATTAAGATCATGCACTCCGCACTTTAATTAGCCTGCAAACTGTTTCGTTTCGCGGTTTGCTTTTAACGTGGCCTGTTTAAGCCTGAAGCTCCGCTTGCTGGGTTATGATTTAGTAAAGCCTGTTGCTGAGCAATTTTTCAGCTTAAACCAAGGATGCGCCCAACCTGCATCGTCCTGCGAAAACGCCTCCTTGGCGCCGGCGAGCTTATAAATTTTAATATAAATGCAAAAGCGTGCAGATTGGCTGCTTCATATTCCCTGCAGCGTCCCTAAACTGGTTACATTAATCTGGAAATATTGTAAATGAGTCCGGATTCTCCGGAAGGCTGTTAAGTTTTTCAATGCTACGTGTCCGTTTCGAGATTTCCGCTTAGATGGAAAATTGATTTGATATTCTCATCAGAATGGCAGAGCGGTGTTTCGCTAGCTCCAATTGAGTTTCAGGGCGTATTGAATTCTGCCGAGCTGGGCGACTGAAATTTCAGACGATAAATCCGGGCTTAAAATATTTTGTTACCTGGCCTAACCTACTTAGCATTGCATTGCAGAAGCTTCCGGGTCTAATTTCTGAAATGTCCGAAGGAAAACTGGTAAAAACTTAATTAATAAAGTAGAACTGTATGTAAAGTTCTGGTGTTCGATTTGCACTTGGTCAGCCTTGGTTTTCATTTTTTTCACAAAAATATTTTGGTGGCAGCACCATGGTTGCAGGTGTTGTTTTGGCAGTCTGAATTAATCGGGCTGAATGTTTAAGCTTTAACGTGGCCCGCAAAAGATAGCCTTGGGATGTTGTAATTTAGCGCTGAACATGCTGTTGCGTGAATGCTTTTGTTGATTTTTGTCTGCGGGCATTTTGCTGCTTCTGTGGCCTGCTTCTCGCTATTGTTGGTACTATTGCACTGGCAAATTTATTGCACATGTATTTTCGGGCAGTCGATTTGGAGTTACCATGAATAGAACAATAACAAACCAGTTTTCATGCTTGTTTTGTAATATTTACTTTTGTTTACTTTTAGGTTGTAAATTTTCTATCACGTATTAGTATTCGTATGATTATGGGCCTTTGAGTAAATCAATCGTTTAAATATAATACGTTCCAAATATTTCTAAAATTGAACCGAGATCGAAATTGTTTTAAGGGGCGGAGTGTAGATTTTAAATATTGGGCGTTGGCGGTCAGTTAGTGACCGATAACGTGCATGTGTAAATGTTGTGAAATCCGATATACCGCAAAGAGTGGCATTCCAACGCGAGAGTTATTTACTTTTCTACTGATGCTTGTGGTAATTATGTGGTTCAAAGAGAAACAGGTGAAATAATAAAGGGTCTAATAGATATTATTGCAACGGAGCTAGTATGTAGTTTTATTGTGCAGCTGAATTGAACACTGTTTCATAGTTGTTATTGATTGTACAGCGATTTGTTGTTTGGGACGTGGCTTATTGTTGGCTTGGTGCCCAATCGACACCGTAGATAGTGATATTGTGTCTGGAAATAGCTGCCATTCGGCGAGATAACCTCTAACCGTTGACTACGTAAGCGCCTATCTTATTAGTGATCCAGAAAGAGCACCAGAATAGCCATGGTATGCTCACTTCCCACGAATGCATTGTAATTTCGGTCTTCTGCAGGAGCGGCAATGGTAGATGTAGATCACACTGACATGAGTTGTAGCTCATCGGTCTAGTTAGCATTCGGCTAATAGGCACTAAATGCGGTAAGCGTCCGCCTTAGAGATATTACAGGAATCTTATCGATGGTGCACCTGAAGATTGTTTTTGAACGAAATATTCTACGTCACGTGTGAAAGCCGCGGAGGCAGCAAACTCCTATGTAAGTTCTATCATCCTAAACACGCGTTGCTAATGTCGTAATGTTTGTTGATTCTTGTTTGCATACCTGGCTGTTTTGTACCATGCCGCATAATATGCCCAGCTGATCGCCTTGCTTTCCCCGGGAGTCATGTTCTAATCCACAACCCTTAGACCAAAGGGGTGATACAAAATTTTTGGGTAAGTCGGCAGCCTGTAAATGTATGCATGATGACCGATCTAAATCCAAGAAAAAAAATAATTAACTTAAAACCCCGAAGCCATGTGCCTACTATTGATAGCCTTGTATAAATAGAATGTGTTAACAAGTTGTCCTTTATAGCTGTAAGATGTGCATTCACTCTGTATTAGGATGCGAAGTAGTAAAGATCTGAAGGTATTTTTAAATTAAAAAAATTCCTTAAATATTATTAGGTAATGTCTTGCCCAACTACAATAGCAAAGCTTATAAATCCCCAATTAAAGCAAGCTAATTGAAGAACTACGCTTTTAATTATAACACCGCTGTTCATCACATATCCGGAAAAGTTTCCAGCTCGCCCGATTCCGGGCGCTAAATTTAGTTAGCGCTAATCCGCAGCCCGAAGCTATCGTCGCAGTGTCAGTTCCAGAGCCAAAGCCGTTATTCCAACAATTTTGAAATCGCACGCGGCCTAACCAAGTGAAAGCGTCCCATCTGCGCTATGATGGCTAGAAAATCCAATATTTGCAGCACTTCATGAGGGAATAAAGCGCACTCACCTTTTTTCGACGTCCTGAAGCTGTCGTCTCTAGGCACATATTGGATGTCGTACACGAGGGTGGTGTTGGGCAACAAATCCCTGTCTTTGTTGATCCTGTACACCGCGTACTTGAAGGCCAGCTCCACGCTCGTGTCCTTTTGGTCTTCCGTGAAAATAGCACCTGCAACAAGCCTGGGTTCAGCGAAAATAAAGCCATAGCAATATGCGGTATCGCTAAACGGGAAATTGACTTGCTTTACGAGGCCCGCTGCCGCATAACTTCGGGGAATTTTTTATTTCGCGAGCGATTCCCGAAAATGGTCGTAAAGGCCGGCGCGGCGGGCTTGATGAAGTTGTAAAATGTTAAGCTCTTTCCGAGCTGTTTGTTTCGTCGTTTACATGAAGCTGGATTGGCACCCGATTGGCTTGATGAGCATAGCTGCTTCTTAACAGCTTGGTGGCTTTATCCAAGTTTCTTTGAGGTCTTTAATATTTTAATTTTGTATTTTGCCATACCAAAGCTAAGTAGAAAACCCAAGAACCATTTTTTCTACCTGTTGTATATTTCTGGTAGGAGCGACTCAAAGTTGAGAATTAACACTTGTTATAATTACATTTTTAACAGTGGCATAACAATCATTTACAAAAAGAATACTTGTCTGGGCAGTGTTAATCAACCCAAAGTGCGAACCATTTTATATCATTTAACAAATTGGTTTTTTTAATTATATTTCTTTTTCCTATTTTCAACAGAAAAACGGGTGACAGCAACGCCGCATACTGAACACTGTTATTTTATCTAGCATGCCAGTGCTTATAAACATCATATCTGAAACGCTTCCAATTTTACGAATCTATTGTGAAAAATACTCCTTAAAATACAAAATGGTTCTTGTATAATCGTTTCAGGAGTGTATCAATACGTTGCATGTAAGAGCATACTGGGTACATGTGTAAAGTCGGGACGTGGATACACTAATATGTTCAATTTAGCAGTATATTCAGTACATCGATACGATCGAGGGTTATTGTATGCATATTATCAATACATACGTATATACAATGAAACATCAATGTACTCGATAAATGTATATAAGTAATCGATTCAGAAATATATCAATACGTTTTTCTGTGAGATTCAGTGTAATTGCAGATTTTTTCTGAACTTCGCCACATGGTTTTGTCGTCATTGCTATGTAAGTTTAATTTGTTGTACATTATACAATAGTATCATTATGTTAGTGAGATCTTGGTAAAGTAAAGTTCACGGCGATTCATTCCACACGTGCGAATATGGCGTAAGACTCGGCAAGTCAGGGTCACTGAAACCACGGTGTGGAAGTAGATAAAGTAAGGCAGTTTTCGAAGACGTAATGCTAACCACATCACCCAGTATGCGTTAACAGGGTGCCAGATGACTGGGTTTCGAAAAGTGAGATCTTGGTGGCAACATTTAATATTAGAATGATATAATACCATTATATTAGATACATGGACGTATTCGAGAAATATATATAATCCATGCAGGCATGTTAATATATGTTAATATTATTTGGTTTAGCAACATATGCTTTAGAACGGTATAATCTAACAGTTATTTAAGATATAATCGATATATGAATATAATATCACATTGATATATTTGATACATTGCTGTATTTGGAAAACTTACTGTACTTCGTTACTCTCCTGAGTAGTAAGAGGGCACCACTAATTGGATTATCGCGGATTCGCGGTTTAATTCGCGGATTTATTCGCGGATTCGCGGTTTAATCCGCGGTTTTAATTTTAATTCGCGGATTGACCTAATTAATTTCGCGGTTTGATCTAATTAATTTTCACATGTGCTACTGAATAAATTACGCATTAGCTTCCGATTAAATTACGCGCGGCATTTTTAATTTGCTTCTGGAATTAGGCGGAGGTGCGCATGAATGGATTAACGAGATTTCCATTGTCCCTACCTACTATAGGAAATTTGTCTGATTTTTTCTAAGTTCAATTTTTTTGAATTTAAACTTCCCGGGATGTCTGCCATCTTGGTTTTCTGCGTGCGCACTTCTCACGGCTGTCGATTTTTAATTTTCGCGGAAAATATTTGAATTTCAAACTGCTAGATCTTCCGTCTCCCTCATCGAAGCTACTCTCTCTCTCATGCACGGAGGCCATTTTAATTTCGCGCGAATATTTGAATTTAATTTTTTTTCAGATTTTTCTAAGTCCCTGTTTTGAATTTAATTTCTCGGGTGTCGTCCATCTTGGTTTTCTCACATTTATTTTAATTTAAAAAAAGCTTCCGGCGATGTCCCATGGCTGGAGTCAAACCAGCGATCACAGCATTACGAGTACGAAGCCTTAACCAACTGGGCTATCGAAGCGATCGAGGTTAAAGGAATTAAACATAGTCACTTACGTGTCACGAGCCCAGCTTTAAACAAACTATTTTTCAAAAAAGGTTATTTATGAAATTGGAAATGCATTGCCCGTGTTGTTAAATGACTTGTAGTAATTTTAAAAAAACTGATTTTACGGTTGGATGTGTCATAATTAATAATTTTATAATTTGTGCCTGCTATATGGCTGGATTAACGAGATCCCCATTGTCCCTACCTACTATTGGAAATTTCCGTCTAAGTTCCCTTTTTAAAACAGGTCGGTGACTGTGTTTTGTTTGGTTTTAAAGGATTGAATATTGTACCACTTAGCTGTTCTGACATTACACTTCCATATCCATATTATAAATAAATTTTAAATGTTATTTTCGACTGAGTTTTAGCCGCTTATAAATTACAACAGCTAGTTTAAAATTAAATGGGCGATCGGTCACAATTATATATATCAGCAATAACATGAACAAGAAGATATACGTATTGCTTGAGTAAGAAAGAGATAAACATATAAGCCGTTCACGACCTTTTTGGGACAGAGTTGGCTATTATTTTTTCTTTTCATGCTGGACTAACTGATTCGGTGATGTAGCGGATGCAACTTTTTTTCTGTCAGTGTCTGTTCGACATTTTCTTGCCACCACATTGCCAAACTTATTATTTTAATATTCGTAAGTAAATAAATGCTTTATCAAGTGTGTAAAAGTAATTTTAATTTCCGTCAAAGGAAAAATCAAAATGCCCAATATAATTTTGTTACAACAAAAAATTTCCATTAAACGATGCTAGTTGCAGTTTAAAAAGGACAGACCAGATCTAAAAGAACACGAGTTGATGTCGAGACTAGAGAGAGAGATCCGGCAACAATGTACCTATTCAGAAAATATAACCTTAAACTGAAAACAACCTAACCTAACAGAAAAAGTGTCAGTTTGCATTAGGGAGTTTAGTTGCCGCAGAGGTACTGCCAACAAAATTACTAGATGATCATAGCCTCACCTGACCCAAAAAGATCGTGAACGGCTTATAGTAGCAAGTATTGGAGAAGGCTTGACTAATTTTAATTATGACATTTGTCAACTAAACATGTCTACTAATATAATTTTTTGTATGGCTATCTTTTTCTTACTCATATAGGTAAGAAAGGGTGGTGCGTTGCTTTCAGCTACCGTGTTCCGAAGATATCCGAGTCTTATTGTATAAGAATGGTTGTCCCCCATAAATTTGAATAAAAACAGACAATTGCGTTGAAAAAAAAATAGCTTTTCAATATCGTTTGCAAATAAGACAAGGGATACTTGTAAAAATATAAGTCAAACCATTTTTTCTTATAAAAAAAAATATGACAGGTACGGGAATCAAACCCGCATTCTCTCTCGAGATCAGAGCTTAAATCTGACGCCTTAACCATTCGGCCAACCTGCCTCCCTATATAAACGAGCACTCTCTGCATAATTAAGAGAACATATAGTTTAAAAAGCCTTCTACATGCAATTTCATACAATATTTCATATAAATTAAACCATGTACAAATTTCTAAATCGGTTTTGATATATATTTTATCGAAAGACTGGACCCTCAGCTACCGTTTTATTATTTGTCGTGATGCGTCATCGCTGAATTTTACAAGAGCCAACCTGTCTGCTGTGTGACGTACGCAATGTCTCCATCCCTTTTTATTTTAAAATTCTATAAAACAGAGGCCCGACTGATGCCGCACTAACACGTTTTAAACCATTGTACTCTGTTACCTGAATCAGTTTTTTAAAATTACTACAAGTCATTTAACAACACAGGCAATGCATTTCCAATTTCATAAATAACCTTTTTTGAAAAATAGTTTGTTTAAAGCTGGGCTCGTGACACGTAAGTGACTATGTTTAATTCCTTTAACCTCGATCGCTTCGATAGCCCAGTTGGTTAAGGCTTCGTACTCGTAATGCTGTGATCGCTGGTTCGACTCCAGCCATGGGACATCGCCGGAAGCTTTTTTTAAATTAAAATAAATGTGAGAAAACCAAGATGGACGACACCCGAGAAATTAAATTCAAAACAGGGACTTAGAAAATCTGAAAAAAAATTTAAATTCAAATATTCGCGCGAAATTAAAATGGCCTCCGTGCATCAGAGAGAGAGTAGCTTCGATGAGGGAGACGGAAGATCTACCAGTTTGAAAATCAAATATTTCCGCGAAAGTTCAAAATTAAAAACGACAGCCGTGAGAAGTGCGCGCGCAGAAAACCAAGATGGCGGACACCCGGGAGATTTAAATAAACTGGGACAGAAAAAAAATCTGAAAATTTAAATTCAAATATTCGCGCCAGAAAAACAAGATGGCCGCCGCGTAATTCCGGTAGCAAATTAAAAATGGCCGCCGCGTAATTTAATCAGTAGCACATATGTAAATTACATATCAAACTTCATATGTGATTAATTAGATCAAACCGCGAAATTATTTAGATCAAACCGCGAAATTAATTGGGTCAATCCGCGAATAAATCCGCGAATTAAACCGCGAATCCGCGAATCAAATAAAAAGTGGAGGGGGTTTCTCGCCCTTTTCTACTCTCCTGTATCATTGAGAATACAATATCACATTGACATATTAGATACACCGGTGTAATCGATAAATGCATGTAATCAATACACGGATATATCGATACGTCGAATATAGTAGCATATTCTGAACGTGTTAATGCAGTATATTCTGTACATTGATATAATCAATGCATTGTTGTATCGATATAGTCGACATATGAATAAAATATCAAATCCATGTATTCGAGTATATTCAATTTCGCAATATAGTCTCTACATCAGTATAAGCATAAAGTTATTTTGTTCATATAAGCAATACATGAATATACTACACATTGATCTAGTTGCTAAATGTATATAATAGAGAAATGTACCAATACGTTAAATATAACAACTTATCTTGTGCATCGAATAATAGAAGCATTATTCTATCGAATACATATTTAGATGAATACACTATCAAATCGATGCTATCGTTACTTTAATATATTCCACGCAAGTACGTACATGTAATCGATACAGGTACACATTAATATGTTCGGTACACCAGTACATTCTGTAGGTCGATATAATTGATACGCTATTGTATCGTTCTATACCATGCACTGATCTGTTTGATGAATATATGTAATCGATACAGAATTCCATCAAAATGTTGAATATGTATAGCAGTATGTTCTGTTCATCTCTAATTGATACGTTATTGTATCGATGTATTCAGTGCATGTGACATTGATATATTCGATACATTGATGTAGTTGATAAATTTAAATATCGATGCAGAGATATACTGCAATGGTTCACTGCCCACAGCAATTCTGGTTGCCTAACTAACAAGAAAAATAATTAGCTTCAAAGTGAGCACAGAATTAAGTATTTTATTTTTTACAAGAAAGTCAGTAATTTTACGCTAATAAATGCAATTGGGATGAGTAGCAGTAATTATAATTTGAGTAAGAAAGGTTGGCATTAGAAAAGGCAGCATTCAGAAGGGTTACGTTCAGCGTTTCAGGCAGTGTTTAATGCTGGTAATGGCAAACACGGCTTGATTTATGTAGGTTATAGGTTTGAGTGAGGTGAAATCAATGCAATGATATGAATTTTAATACAATACAAAGATAGTTTGTGAAGTACACAAATTATATGTAGAAACGGTTGGAATCCCGTGGGGATCGGAATTTTTCTGTAGCCTTGGCGATTGGAATTGAGCTCGATGAGACCATTTACCATTGGGCACCAAATTAACTGTGCTCTAGTCAGAATTACAGACCTAAGAGATAGAGTAACAAGGTCAGCACACCTCACACAATGGTTACTGCGCAAGCATCAAAGGCGCGCTCCAACTGTGTATCCCGAATGAGGGGCAAGTTGAGCATTGTATCGCCAGATGCCAGCGCATAAGGCACCAGTCTCTACACCGCAAGGTAAATGAGGTTACAGATAATACATACATACATACATACAAATTATATGGGCGTTATGATTAAAAATTGACAACTGAAAGGTAAAAATTGGTGCAAGGCAGTACGAGGAAGTAAATATGGCAAAGAGCAATCAGGCTACTTATCAAAGATCACAGACATAGTGCAGTGCTAAAGTAAACATGTGAAAATAGTGCATTTAAAACTGAAGTGACCAGGAAGCAGGGTTTTAAAGTGTAAAAGTGACAATTCCCAAGAAAAGACAGTTTAGTATTTAAGCATAAACTGTATATCAAACTATAGTTAATAAGTTAAAACATGATATCAAAACTCATTTTCATAAAAACAATTGTAAATCTAGGTTACTAAGATACGAGACAAGCAATTGTTTAAGATCGAAAACAATCCTTGTAAAATTTGCCAGGGTTCAAGGGGTCATCCCAGTTTTGGTGTAAAATGGTTAATAAAAAAGTTATTTCTATCAGCCAAAAAGTGTTTTCTATATTCACCAGTGTGGAGAATATCTATGAGAGTAATGTTCGCTGTGATGACATGCCAGTGACTAGCGATCAGCCTAGCAAGATTTTCCCAAGTTCGATCAACTTCTGAGCCCCTTTTCGACTAATTGGAGGTATCGACCAGCGAGAATCGTATGTGCTACGCTTGGAGTAGACCTTCATGAGTGCCTGGGTTTAGAAATTTGGAGGATGAAGCCATCACCAAGTTCATAATTGCCGTGGCATCCTTCAATTGTGTGAAGCCAGTATACAAAGCCCCTTTGCAATGTAAAATTCACAGGAAAGCTGTAGCTGCAGGCCTGTAAAATTCGGCCGTTTTTGACGGAAATAGAACAAAAGCAGATCAGAGCGTTTTACGCCAATGAAACAAAGCCAGGTTAGCCGGAAATTCCGTCACATAATTTGAATAATATTTTCCTGATGTTAATTTTGCCATTGCGGTGTTTGAATTCAAATTACGCAAATTGGTATACGGGCAGATCATCTTTATGGTTACAGTCAGAGGTAAGAGTTGTCAGGAACGAATTTAATCAATTGCCATACTAGCGAATTTGTCATACACAAAAGTATTTGTAATACAAGCTGTTGGAGTTACCCCTGAGACTAGAGTTATTTTATGCTAGACCGGAGCTTTGCTTTAATTAATTGCAGGCGGACTTCGAAGGTATCGGGCTTGTTACAGCATGCCAACGGAAAGAAAGAGTGCCCTGTCCGTCGTACGACTTACTGTGGGGCGGCTGGTGCCCTATTTCTCATCAGCGAAGCCAAACAAGGTCAGAAAGTTATCCTAAAAATAGAATTTGGTAAAACTCTTGACTCTTGACATTTCCTGAAAGAGCGAATCGTGTGTGTTTTGTTGTGGCGTCTATTTACTTACGTTTGTTAAATCACCTAGGCAACGCACTCTTTCTTAATCACTGATGTAATTATTAAAACGATGTACCCCTCCTACTTACTTACCTTTGAAGGCTTACACTTCACCGACTAGCTCAAGATACGGTTTCTTATCAGGGTTTAACAATTGTGGGATTTTTAGTTCGTTTCACTTTCATATAAAGGTAAAAGTTCATTAATCAGAAGAAATGGGCGCCATAACTTTATTTAAAAAGTTTTAAATTCAATAAGTTTACAAAGGTTACGTATTCTTTCTAACAGTCCACAAATCAATTGTTATGCATTAGAGGCTTATACCTTTCTAATTTTAATACACATTATGTAATTATTTAGCAAGTTTTATTCTTCTCTGACAAGTTAGAATTTGTCCTAATAAAACGTTAGGATTAATGAATCTATCAGTATCTAGGAGATTTCTTATACCTATTTAATTAATAACCTCCGGTTCGTAAGTTGAAAATATAAAGAGCTCTCTATACCCTCGTATTTCTCTTTCCTAGGTCTTAATTACGATTAATGATCGGTATTTAGTTTAATTGGTATCATTCCATGTAGTATAAGAAAGGTCCTTTATGAAAAAAAAACTTATTATTTGACAAGTGACCCAAAAACCAACTTGACAGTCACAGAACGATTTAATCTCACTTCAGGCCACATCACCTGGTAAGTAACTATTGTTTTTACTTGAAACTAATCTGTTATTGAATATTCTTAAGGCTTACGCCCTAATTTAATTATATTTAAGCTATGACGCGGGTTTAAGTCTAGCTAACGATATTAAACCCTTTCAGGACTAACATACGGTTAATGCAGAGAACCCTTGAACCTGGACCTCTCCATCTGCCAACATTAACTATGAAGAACTCCTCATCGAACCAAAGAAGTTGCCCTTGACTGGTGAGTGATCTCCTAACTGGTTATAGATTTCTAATTGCGTCCTCTCTTTTCCTTATCGCTCGTAACTTATCGACACACTTCTCCATGGCGAATATACAACTGACCAGAACTGGCGTCAAATGAAAAAGACCGACGAGCTGGTAGTCAAAGAGGAAGCCCTAAGAGCTGGTGGTCAAAGAGGTGACACTAAGAGCTGAATCAAGGAAAACCCTCTATTACGATTTGTATGTATTAGTTTGCCGTCTACCTACCAGTTATATAATAACTGCCCTTTTCAGAAAGAAAATGTTTGTGGAATTTATCCTATCTGCCTGAAAAATTATTATGTTTTAATACTATGCTGTATGAGTTAAATAAAGGCTTACTATTGTCTGCTTGTATCCTTTCTAAGCTAGGATTTTCAATTTGCTTCGCTTCTGCATATAGAAGCGCCCTTTTGCTTTCACAATTAAACAGGAAGTAATAATTTTTGTTATTTATTGTTCTTTTATTAACGTAACCATGGGCCTTCTAAATTAAATTTCAAAAAGAGTAGGCAACCCCTCCTACTGGTCTTGCGCTTAAAGTTGCCTATCTATTAGGATTAATTAATATTGAACGATATTCCTGTAGAAGCTACGATATGTACTGCTACACTATCTCCCTTCTAGAATTAATAAGAAAATTGAAATCCTCCCCTTTAGACAGTTGGCTAAAGTTATTATAACACCCTTTTTAATATTTGCTAATACATTAACTTTAAACAATCTTTCTTAATAACATTGATTATTCATTATCTATGTACACTAATACCCTATCTTTTAAACTAAGTTATTACAATCTATGAACTCTAACTATTACCACTGAAGTTACTTCAAGTTACTTTTCTAATCTTAATTGTCCATAACGAAATCCAATGTATCTAGAATTCCATCATTTATTTCCTTTCCAGATATGAAACATTTCTGTAAATTCTTTTTAAGAAAAGGAATTAGCTTTGGAGGCATAGTCCATTCTATAAAGCTACTTTTTATTTTGTCTGTTTTTCTGCAGAAGTAATTGTTAACCTCTTGCATTTAACAGCTAATTATTAACTTTACACTTTGAGTAAAGTAATTTAATAGATAACTAAGGACAGCACCTCATAGGACACTACCTAAAATTCAAGATCTTCAGTCATGCGAGACTGGAGTCTTTAAAATAATAAACCGCACAGTTTCGCTGAGGAGTGCTATGCCACAACTCAATGACATCAAGTTAGAAAAGTCTTTCGGTTATACAACCTAATCCTTTTGAAATAATATCTTTGGCAATTAACAAACTACTTAATTATACCTATTTATTTACAAGCTTAAACGAAACTTTATAATTCTTCCTCTATCAAATCTGGTTGACTACTGGTTCCAGGTTTGATATCTTTTACATGCCAGATTCCTAAATTCCTACCGTCCAAATCTACTAACTTGTACGTTACAGAACCTGTGACTTCGGCTACCTTCGCTTTTATAAATTTCGGAGCTAATTTCTTTGCAAAACCTTCTTTCGCATTTGAAAGTACCATGTTACGTTTCCAGACTATGTCACCCTTCTTGAAATGTAATGACCGTTTTCTCAGATTATAATAATGCTTATTCCTTTCATAGGCTTGATTAAGACATTGTATTACCTCACTATAAATAGGAGATAGTCGATTGACATCTTTAACTAACTGTTCGCGTGTTTCTAATGATATGTCCTCTTTTGTTAAATTTTCTAACCGACCATAATAATCACCGTGAGCAGGAACAGTTCGGCCAAAATTTAAAAAGGATGGAGTATAGCCCGTAACTTCACTAACAGCGTTTCTTATGGCATGTGCTATCTTATAAATTTGAGCATCCCATATTCTATGATTTTTTTTTATATAAGAGCGTAATGCAGTAGTAATGATTCTATTCGTACGTTCGACCGGATTTACTTGCGGATGATAAGAAGCGTTATACCAAACCTTTTGTACTTTATACTTTTCTACTAACTTCTGAAAAAGTCCACCTATGAACTGAGGTCCATTATCACACATAATGATTTGAGGAACTCCAAACATTAAAAAGACATCATTTTCTAGAAACTTAACGATAGAAGAGGCGGTTGCTTTTCTAAGTGGTTGTACTTGCACAAACTTAGTAAACCAATCAGTTACTACTAGAATAGAAGTGTAACCTTTCGTTGATCTTGGTAAAGGACCTATTAAATCTATTGAAATCAGCTGGAATGGATATTTAATTTTCTTTTGATTTCCCATTAACCCGGGACGAAGTTGAGAAGACGACTTACTGGCTTGACATATATCACATTTTCTGACATACTTAGCGATATCTGCTTTCATCTTAGGCCAATAATATATTTCAGCTATTTTTCTAAAGGTCTTAAAAGATCCTAGGTGACTTGAGGTAGGTTCGTCATGAAATTGTTGTAATATATCTAACCTTTTAGCTTTAGGAACAACTATCTTCCATTCTATTAAATTAGACAAGATATCATGTTTATTGCTAATGTACTTATATAAAATGTTATCTTCTACTCTCCACAAGGGATAATTCTCTGGATGATCTTTTATTCTACCAATCATACTTTTATACCACGGACATAAATCTGTTTCCTCTAACGTCATCATGCTAATATTAACAACTGGAATAGGATTTCGGGATAAAGCATCTGGAACAACATTGAATTTTCCTTTACGATGTTCTATTTCAAAACTATATTGTGACATCCTAGCAGTCCAACGAGCTAATCTACCTGTAGGTGATTGTAATTTATGTAGCCATAAAAGAGCATGGTGATCAGTAACAATTTTGAAATGAGTAAGTTCAATATAAGGACGGTAT
Source organism: Agriotes lineatus (assembly GCA_940337035.1). NCBI lineage: Eukaryota > Metazoa > Arthropoda > Insecta > Coleoptera > Elateridae > Agriotes > Agriotes lineatus. The sequence goes on from CALNHX010002834.1 coordinate 78,835, forward strand.
TTTTCTATACCAAATAAACATGCTAAACACTCTTTTTCAGTTACCGAATAATTACGTTCTGCACTAGTCAAAGACCGACTGGCATAGGCAATAACTCTTTCTTCTGACCCTTCACCTTGTAGTAAAACCGCGCCTACACCTACGTCACTGGCATCACATTGTATAATAAACATTTTATTGAAATCTGGACTACTCAATATGGGAGAAGAAGTTAATAATTTCTTAAGTTCTTGAAAAGAAGACTCGGCTCGCTCATTCCATCTAATAGATTTCTTTTTCTGATGGCCTTTAATTAAATCTAACATAGGAGAAGCTAATGTTGAAAAATTTGGAACAAATCTCCTATACCAGCTAGCCATTCCCAAAAATCTTTTTACTTCTGTGGAATTCTTTGGAGTAGGAAAAGAAACTATTGCTTCCACTTTGGACGGATCTGTTCGCAAACCATCTCCATCAATTAGGAAACCTAGATATGTCAATGAAGGTCTACAAAATTCACATTTTTCAATATTGATAGTAAGTCCCGCATTCTTTAATCGATTGAAAACCTGTTCTAACGTGTTTAAATGTTCTGAAAATGTCTTAGAAATAATTATGACGTCGTCCATATAAACAAATACATTATTCAATTCTGGACCAAAAATATTATCCATTAGTCTCTGTAAAGTTTGAGCGCTGTTATTAAGACCGAAAGGGAGAACTTTAAATTCAAATAATCTTCTACCAGGAACCGTAAAAGCAGTTTTTTCACAACTATCTGGGGAAAGTGGTACTTGCCAAAATGCTTTCTAAAGATCAATTGAACTTAAAAACCTAGCATCTTGTAATCTATCGAGAATACCATTAACATAAGGTAAAGGGCATGCATCTCTCTTAGTAACCTTATTCAATTGACGACCATCAAAACAAAATCTTAATGAACCATCTTTTTTTTAACCATGACAATAGGAGAATTCCATGGCGAAAAAGATTTTTGAATTACCTCTAACTTTAACATTTCATCAATTTCTTTATTTACTGCTTCTAGCATAAGAGGTGACATTGGATAATATCTTTGTTTAATGGGTTTAGCATCACCGGTATCAATGCGATGAACTACCATATTTGTATTACCAAGCTTAGGACCACTAATTTCTTGAAATTTATCTATAACTACTTCCAAACCACGGATCTGTTCTGGAGATAGATCTTCCCTTGCTAAAATGACTTTATTTAAACTATTCATGCCCGAAACTTGAAATTGACCTGACCGAAAATCTGTAATATTCAAATTAAACACATAGCAACTATCAACTCCAAGAGTAAGAGAAGCCGAAATAGTATTGGAAACTAAACAACTAACAATTCTAGTTATTCCTTCTATAGTTATCGGTAATTCTACTATTCCCATAATAGATTGGTAATTTCCATCAGCTGTTTGCAAGTTCATCTGTATTCCAGGCTTGGTTAAATTTAATTTAAGCTGATTAATCAAAAATAAACCCTGCCTGCCTATTATAGTTTGATTAGCACCAGTATCTAAAAGAGCTAACAATGACATGTTTTTAATTTTAACCTTAATAAAAGGACGATTATCTTTATGATTATGTGAAAACGTATAATTAGCTTGAGAACTTTTACAAAATTGTGAGACTTTTTTTAACCATTCATTCCATTTCAATTTTTCAGCCCTTAGAATTGTTGGACTTAAGCTTCGCGGACTGCGGACGATGCTTGTCTCTGTTCGTTTTTTCGAAATTGACCTTTACATTTATCGCAATTATTAGAATTAACATTGGGATTCCCACAAATGTAGCAGAAGAAGGTACGTTCTTTATTGCATTTATGATAGGTGTGACCTTTTTCATTACAATTCCAACAAGTTACATTCGTAAAATTTCTTATAAACTTTCTAGATGATACTTCTCTCTTATCAGCATTGGTTAACTTATTTGACAACTTGTTACCAATAGTAGAGGAATGAATTTGACGTTTTACTTGAGCTTGTACTTTATATGCTAAGTCAGGTTCTAAAGGTGTTTTAACTAAGGAAAAATTTGGTCTAAATTTTTTATTTCTTTCTTTCGTCTCTTCTAAATCTCGACAGTAATCAATAAGTGAATTTATGCTAATGACTTGGGTTAACGTAAGGTGACTACTATAATAAGGTTGCAAGTTTTTCCTAATATATTTTAACTGAATATCTTCACTGGGAACTGAGTTTAATCTATTGAACAAATTTATCATAACCGCTATGAAGATGTGAGGACGTTCATCTACACCTTGTACTCGAGATCGAATTTCATCCCATAATGCTTCATCGTAATCACTAGGTAAATAATGTCTTTTTAGTAATTCTACTATTTCTTTCCAACTCCCTATCTTACTTCTAATTGACCTGAACCAAATTAGTGCTTGATCCTCAAACAAATCTATTGCTTCTAAGAATAACTGTTCATATGACAAATTTCTGGCCACTCTTAGTTCTTCTACTCGTTATAAGAATGAGTTAACACCTTGACTAGCTGTATTACCTGAGAACTTAATATTCCACTTGGATACACTAACTGAATTCATTACAAAACCTGTTTGATAATTGTATGACGGAGCTTGTGATATATTTAAATTTTTCATTCTCTCTGTGTATTGATTCATTGGTTCCGAGATATCAAATTCTACCTTTGGACTATTAATGTTAGGTGAACTATGAGATGGTTGATTAATTGTTTCTGTTGGTAACTCATAATTAATGTTAGGTAACGGATCTGTACTTCCTACTGGCAGTTCTATTTTAACATCACTTTGATTAGGTTGTCCTGAATGATCCAACACTGCTACCAAATCATTGAATCGCATAGCATCATCCTCAGCTACTTCTGAAATTGTTACTGATAATTCTAACCATTGATCTTTGAGGTGAGTCCATTTAGTTTTAACTTGATCATCTACTGAAGTCGCGATATATTCTAACCTACGATATAAATGTTGTAGTTTGGTAGTTAATCTATCATAAGTAGCTGATAACGGTTTATCTTCAAAGTTCTGCGCTAATGTTCTAAGATATTTTATTCTGTTACTGCAAAAATCTATTTCTTGAGAAACCTCCAAAGCAACTGGTAAATATGTGGAACTTTTAGATACATCACACTTCTCTATATTCAATTGTGTTCTTAATAATTTCCTTTTTTCCTCCACATTCCTATTTTCAGTATTGATATTTCTAGTAACCAACTCCCAATCTAATTCATCTGAGGCTAAATAATTTACTTTTATCATATTGATTTAATTACTATGCAATTAATGAACTGTATGATCGAATACAATGCAACCTATTAGTAATTGTTAAATTCAGGAACTATACCTTTTATGATAGTGAAGCGTTAAATTTTCTTTTAATTGAAATGGTCCCTTTTACTCGAGCCTCCACGTTGCGTCGCCACTTCGTGTACCCCTCCTACTTACTTACCTTTGAAGGCTTACACTTCACCGACTAGCTCAAGATACGGTTTCTTATCAGGGTTTAACAATTGTGGGATTTTTAGTTCGTTTCACTTTCATATAAAGGTAAAAGTTCATTAATCAGAAGAAATGGGCGCCATAACTTTATTTAAAAAGTTTTAAATTCAATAAGTTTACAAAGGTTACGTATTCTTTCTAACAGTCCACAAATCAATTGTTATGCATTAGAGGCTTATACCTTTCTAATTTTAATACACATTATGTAATTATTTAGCAAGTTTTATTCTTCTCTGACAAGTTAGAATTTGTTCTAATAAAACGTTAGGATTAATGAATCTATCAGTATCTAGGAGATTTCTTATACCTATTTAATTAATAACCTCCGGTTCATAAGTTGAAAATATAAAGAGCTCTCTATACCCTCGTATTTCTCTTTCTTAGGTCTTAATTACGATTAATGATCGGTATTTAGTTTAATTGGTATCATTCCATGTAGTATAAGGAAGGTCCTTTATGAAAAAAAAAACTTATTATTTGACAAGTGACCCAAAAACCAACTTGACAGTCACAGAACTATTTAATCTCACTTCAGGCCACATCACCTGGTAAGTAACTATTGTTTTTACTTGAAACTAATCTGTTATTGAATATTCTTAAGGCTTACGCCCTAATTTAATTATATTTAAGCTATGACGCGGGTTTAAGTCTAACTAACGATATTAAACCCTTTCAGGACTAACATACGGTTAATGCAGAGAACCCTTGAACCTGGACCTCTCCATCTGTCAACATTAACTATGAAGAACTCCTCATCGAACCAAAGAAGTTGCCCTTGACTGGTGAGTGATCTCCTAACTGGTTATAGATTTCTAATTGCGTCCTCTCTTTTCCTTATCGCTCGTAACTTATCGACACACTTCTCCATGGCGAATATACAACTGACCAGAACTGGCGTCAAATGAAAAAGACCGACGAGCTGGTAGACAAAGAGGAAGCCCTAAGAGCTGGTGGTCAAAGAGGTGACACTAAGAGCTGAATCAAGGAAAACCCTCTATTACGATTTGTATGTATTAGTTTGCCGTCTACCTACCAGTTATATAATAACTGCCCTTTTCAGAAAGAAAATGTTTGTGGAATTTATCCTATCTGCCTGAAAAATTATTATGTTTTAATACTATGCTGTATGAGTTAAATAAAGGCTTACTATTGTCTGCTTGTATCCTTTCTAAGCTAGGATTTTCAATTTGCTTCGCTTCTGCATAGAGAAGCGCCCTTTTGCTTTCTCAATTAAACAGGAAGTAATAATTTTTGTTATTTATTGTTCTTTTATTAACGTAACCATGGGCCTTCTAAATTAAATTTCAAAAAGGGTAGGCAACCCCTCCTACTGGTCTTGCGCTTAAAGTTGCCTATCTATTAGGATTAATTAATATTGAACGATATTCCTGTAGAAGCTACGATATGTACTGCTACATGCGGTTAGTTTGCGTAGAGTGAGAGATTTGTTTTCCGTAAAATACAATACACGAATATGTCCGGAAATTTGAAGAAACTGTTAATATTTCAGTAAAATCAGAAGCTAGAGGTGGTTAGTGTTTATTATTTAATTTTGGCTTTCATAAAAATTTTAATAATTAAATTTTAATAAAGGTAATCGCAGGAATGTTGGAGAGGACAAAGAAAGTAGAAATGTATTTTGTGAAGGAGTGCAAGAACGTGCCAATCAAGTTCGTCGTTTTTTGTTATCCATATGTTTCACCGATGAATGTACTTTTACTTTAAACAACGAACCCAATGTGCAAAATATTAGATATTGGACTCAAGAAAAACCAAGAATTAATCTGTGTACAAGAACCCAATACCCTCAAAAAATTAATATTTGAGCTGAGATTTAAGTTAACAAAATTATCGGATCGTTTGAAATTGTTGGAAATTTAAATTCGAACACTTATTTTGAACTTTTGATTAATAAGGTAGGTCCTGCATTGAAACAAATCTCTTACTCTCCGCAAATTAACCTCACTGTAATAGGTATCTTTTAACCATAAGAATTGTTTATTAATTGTGAAATTGTTTATGTATAGCAATAATGCTAATAAAGTTATTTTCATAAAAACTTCCTCTTCGTTCGAGTAATCGTTGATTTTATAAAGTAAAAACTACTGAACTAACTCTGAAGGCGGGTTGCAGAAAGCAATGTTAAGTCTGGTGTTAACTAACGCGACGTCAAAGTGAACAAAAACGAAACAAATCTCAAATGCTTATGGTAACTAATACATTAGTAAACAAAATTTGATGCGATTTTGTTCACTTTGACGCGACGCTAGCTAACACCAGACTTAACATTGCTTTCTGCAACCGGCCCTGAATGTCATCAAATAACAAATTAATTTGAGTATAGCTGTCAACTGTTTTCAAGTCAAGGCAACTCATATTTAAAAAACATGAAAACTTTTAATTAATATTATTCAATGAAAATTGACAAAAACAATTACATTTTTGACACCATTAGATGCGCAATAATTTTCTCTTTCCATTGATACCAAAACATTTTCTGTAGGTCGAATTGGCGAGCAGGAATCCATAAAACTGTTAAAAACAATGTTAAATCCCTATGTTCCAGTTTGAAAGTGGCCACCCGGTAGAATGTCAAAATGGTGGTTGTTTTTATTTGGCCGTAACCGTACATCTTAAAATATTCAATAAATAATTACTTAAAGTTATTGTTGATATAACAGTCAGCACAATTTAAAAATTGATGACATTTGCCTTACGCCCGGTGCCAGAGCGGTCATGTAAGGCATATAAACCCATCCTATAAACGTCCGCTGGCAGACATTTCAATTCTATGTTTCAGCGGTCACATGTGACCGCCGCAGCGCCTGAGGAAAATAACCTAGCGGTCACATATGACCTCCATAGCAGTCAACCTGTTAAATATAGTTTGGTTTAGAAATGTGCCACTCAGTTCTACAGCTATTAGAAAGTGACTAGAGTCCCTGTAATCATCGAGTACTGCAATTGATTGCTCTATATTTGGAGCCAATATGGCGGATACACCCTAAATTATAGAACATCGAGATGGTTGTTGATGCATATGTCAACAGCTGTGCGCATGTCAAATAATAATTCCATTTGAATTCGAAGTTGTGCTTATGTTTTGGGGTTTTTTCGTTTTTTGTGCAAATTCAATGCATATTTCATATTTTAAAGATTAACAAGTATTGATTATTATAGACAGAAAATGCCGGACTGTTTTGTAGGTACCCTGTTGCAAAAATCGTTCCGAAAATGGGTTAGATTGTTCTACATACTCCAAGGAACTAAGAATCTATAGTCTGTTCAGTAAACATAAAAATACAAAGTGGCCTTTGATTTCCAAACTTTCATGAGTGTACTTCCAAAATCAACTTTGACTAGGAATGTACTGACAAAAAGTTATTAAAACAAATAGGTTAAGTGTGTCACATTTATCTAGCAACTGTCATAAAAGTTGTAAATAATTACTTTTAACCCTTGTGGACGCGCGCAGATATTTATCACATGAAGACGCACGCAAGTTATATTTTACCCACTATCTATTAGATCAGTTTAGCTATCTTATGTTACAAACTCTAGTTATTATTATGTATAATTTCTTGCACAAATTGGTTTTAGAAGGCATTAGTGCAGAAATAATAATTATTTAGTTTATTCCATTACAAACAAAATATTATAAAAATCAAAAACACATTTTTAGAGAGTAACACAAAAACATAAAGAAGATCTACAGACAGATCAATAAAAAAACCAATTAGGGCGGGCTGTGATATGTGTTATACGTTTGTCAGTACCACGGCCTTCTGGATTAGCGTGCCTGACGGCTCTTAGCGGCCTGTTCATTTGCGACAAATAGCATTACAAAGTTGTGACTCGGCATATCCGGGGATTGAAGTTCAGAACCACGCCAGCCGGTTTGAAACTTAGCTTTTATCTGTCAGATTATTGTTCTGTGACACGTTAAATTAGGTTAGTTTTACGTAAAGCTGGGCAAAGCGATTCATTTTTGAGATTTGACTCTTTGAATCTCGTTCAGTTGTGGGATCCGGTTCAGTGATTCGGCTCCAGAGATCCAAAGATTTAATTTGTTCTACTGATACATTGCATACGCGTCAGAATGGGAGCGAATGAAATGAATCGTTTGAACGAATTGCACTGCAGACTGCGTTGACAGTCGCACACTCACCGACGAAAAGTATCGGGTGTTAATTGATAAGCAAGCGGCAAAGGCAAAAGTGAGCAGTTATGTATATTAGTTTTGTCGGCATTATACTATATCGAGTGATCAAATAAATTTCAGGTTTATTTTGCCGTGGCTCCATATAAACATAATGTAACATCTACCATCTCGATCTGAAATTTATTTGATCGTCATTATAAATTGCCGCGGACCACTCATACCGGGCGGGAGAAAGGTAAATGATTAAAAAAGGCTAAGATAATGAATGCACATTGTACTTGATACATAAAAACTTCCGTTAATAAACATGCACCTAGTATTTAATTTTAGTCCTGTTCAAGTGTATACACCTACATAAAATGTTACCATTATTTTCAAATAATAAACTGCAGCTGGTACTGAGTTCGTGTTCAATTTGATATTCAGCAAACAATTCCAGACGCTACTAAAAACAAGTGATCGCTGGACGACATATTTGATGCAAAATGAATGATCTTTAATAACTTTACTTTCATTGTCAGCGACCGCCGCCGTTCCCTTATCGCCTGATGTGCGAAACGACGTATTATATTCCCTGACCGAGTCGCATACACTCAACTTGAACGAAATACAAATTGATATTTCAAATGAACGATTCATAACTCGCTACGTGAAGACAGATCGGTACGTTTAGTTCATTATCTGCACGACTTTTTCAATCTAAACTCAAATGTGAAAAGTGATTCAGGAACTGAATCTTTCGAATAGCGCGATCCGGATCTCATGACTCACGCTATGGAGTCGGTTCATAGAGCCGAATCGTTCACGAACGACACAGCTCTAGTTTTACGACATTTTTGTACGAGAAACTACAAAATGGATTTTCACAGAAGCAACCTTCGAACATATAAGACTGGAACGAGCATACGGCATGGCAGATGGTTCAAAGAAGATTGACAAGGACAGATATACAATTGGAAAAAAGAGCTTGTGCGCAGGAGCACGGTAAATTTTAACGTCGCAAGTGGCGGTAAATTTGACGTCGTAAGCGGCGCAAATTACTTACATGTGATATATAACTTCTGGGTTTCGTATTTTACAAATATAGCAATACATTCTTGCAACTAATTCTTTTCGTTAACCACTATTCAAAGCACAACAACCAAATTCACAACAACACAAATTAATTCAAAAACAACAAAATCGGTCATCTGTTCTGCCGAAATCGGCCAGTAGCCCATTACCGTAACCATTAAAGCTGTACGCGATTGCGCATTACCAATGAGTTCGAGTTCTCAGTTTATCCTTCTTATACTTGCGTACTGTTCTATTTTCATCTCTGTTGATGTTCTTTGAACCATCGGTTTAACATTACGTTATTACAAATATGCTCGTTCCAGTCTTATATGTTCGAAGAAAGTAACAAACTAAATTTGCAATGAACGAAAATGCGTACGTAGAAACGTCAAAATTTGTAAATTGTGCTTGCGCATAAAAATCAAGCATTCTGTGCGCGCGAAAAGATAAAATTGAAAGTATTTTGTTGAATCCGCCGCGCCAGTTCCGCCATCTGCAGTTTAAACGCTGAGCCAAATCCCCGGGTAACAGCGCCACGCGTAGCACTCGAAAAGCTTGCAAATGAACAGGCCGCAAAGAGCCGGCAGGCACGCTAATCCAGAAGGCCGTGGTCAGTACCGAAGTGTATCGTCAGTCTATGTCAAATTCGAGATTAGTAGGTTAGGTTTTGTTTGTTGTTTGACACAGGCTGACGTAAAACTTAACCTGCAAATCTCCAATTTGACATAGACTGACAATACACTTCAGTACTGCCAAACGTATAACACATATCACAGCCTGCCCTAATTGGTTTTTTTATTGATCTGTCTGTATAATGTTTGTTACTCGTCTTCTAAATTTTCGTCGTGTTCCTCGATGATTAAATTGTTGTCATTTAAGCAATTTTGACATACCAGTCACTACAAAAATCAAGGCACAAGTACTAACTTGCAGCTTATAAAACGTAAGAAGACGCGCCATGGGTAAAATTTACCCTGGCGTAGTTTATGCTACAGCCAACAAGTAGTGATTGCTCTAAAAATAACATGTTTCTAGGTATGCCTTCAGAACAGTTCATTTGGAAGGTACTGAAGGGCGGCAGCACGTAACTTTAAAAACAAGTCGGTTAGAACAATTAACTCTAGGTGTGGGTATTTTTTACCCACTGCGCGCGTTCATAAGAGTTAAGGATATTATGCCACCACTGTGTCGGATACTATTGACGTAGAGTTTATTAATAGGCATTTTTATTACATTTTATAAAAGTTCAGGGTGGAATTTCCAGAAAAATATCTACTTTGACACTGAAATAATGAGAAATATTAATTGACATAGATTGTCATTTTTAAATTCAAACCTGCCTTTGCGCAGGTGTGAAAACCTTTACAAAACAAAATACAGAATCCCTAGTACCAAAGAGCATTTAATGAGAAGAGGCTCAGCCATATAGGTTTTAACGTATAGGTTGTTAAATGGGTTGCATACCCACGTTTCTCGAATTAATTTGCAGAAAGCAAACGTCCTTTCGGTTTTTCTACCTGAAACCAGCTGGCACAACCATCAAGTCACTCCAGCACGAAGATAAATTGCCCATGTTGCCACATTGTTGCCGCGTTCTAAAAAGGTAGTGCGGTTCGGCAAAATCGAAGAAATTTTACAATCGAGATAGGTATTCGAATTTGTCAAAATCTGAAAAGTGCAATTTAAGTAAGATTTCAATGAGGTCGCCAATTTCGCACGCAAAATTCTTCGTTGTTCTAAAAAGCGTGTTTTAACAAGAACGAAGAATATTGTTATTTTAAATTTATTAATTGGTTTCATTCGGAGGTCTGGAGATAATAAATGAAAAACTTCGGTGCATGGTATAATGGCCCGTTTCGGCTTTTATTGAGGCGCAGGTAATTAACGCAGATATTATTTGTTTACTAATGAATAATATGTCATAAGCGCCAACATTGTGATGAGCTTTTGTTTATTTTAACAGCGATTTAAAGTTATAATCAGATTAAGTAAGTAAATAAAGCAGACGTATGCGGTTTATGTCATGAACACCTAAATAACATTATTTATCACGAACTTGTAAACACACTTATTCAGCCTGTTCCTGTGAATCTCTTATTACCAAATCGGACCTGAAATAAATTGTAAAATTATAACTTGAATACACAAATGGACATTCGAGCTCTAGATTCAAGTGGCAGACTTATGCTACGTATCAAATTTTAGTTTGTATACGCACGTTTATGTATTTTTGAATTTTTTGAGGTTGCATAGTATAAATAAATGTAGTTTACGGAATCTAACCCCGTTTTTATCATTTATGTGTTTTGCGCTTCGCAGCATTCTTCTGGAACGTAACTCCCGCGAACAGTGAGGTCTGACTGTATTTTAAAAAAAATGCATTGTAATATTTTTATAACTATAAGTACCTACTATAATCACCCAATCTTTTCAATTTTTTATAATGATCTGTGCACATAAATAGTTTTGAATTCATGCATTAGATTTTAGAATTATTGCAAAAGTTAAAGTCTGTCAAATTCTGTTTTAGTATTATTATATCTTTTAGAAAATAAATTTGTGAAGCTCACAAGAGTGTAATTATATTTTTTTTATTTCCTAATCTGTATTTTAGGTATTTTAAAGAAAGTGTTCAATAAACCGCCCTCTGCATAAGCTGAAGCGAGCTTCCCACATCCCCCCCAGGAAATTGCAGTAACATTTTAATATACATTTATCCTTTCTTACCTCTTGTGTTAAATGTGTATCTTTTAAAATTTTGTAAAAAGAACTTAGATAAACGTGTATAAAATGTTAAGATTGCAACACTAGTTTCAGTCCTACATTTAAATATTATTCAATCTATGTTCCTCATGCGTAGATGTGAATAGCAAATGAATATAAAGTTGGTGTGAGACCACTGAATTTACTAGTAAATGAATAAGAGTGTATTACATGGCATAAAGCACATTTGAAAAACTTCTTACCCCGACTAAATACTAAATATTTTGTAGTCAACTATAACCTATGACAGTTGTAACTAACTTCACAGGATGAATCCCTTCATTATATTAGTAATGTAGTTGACTGTGAAATTGTGACTAACTTTGCTTCATGGATCCCTAAATGTCATCGTTTGCCCTACTCTTACTATATACAGGTACTCTAAAAGGAACCAGAGCCAGTATATGCGTCACTTTGAGGTTTGTAACACAATTCCGTCAATGTACGTTTGTTGGCAATCCGAAACTTTACTTAAAATTGGCAAGACTGTAAGTCTATGTCAAATTCGAGGTTAGCAGGTTTTAGGTTTTGTTTGTTATTTGACACAGACTGACGCAAAACATAACCTGCTAACCTCGAATTTGACAGACTTGCAGTCTTGCCAATTTCAAGTAAAAGTTTAGACATGAAACATGGCAGCGATGGCGGCATTTTCACGGATCAAGGATGGCGGTACTCTCGTATACACTCGTGTACTGGCTCTGAAAGTGACTTAAGGTTACTAGAGTAATACACTTAAGTGTAAGGTACCGCCATTCCATTCCTCGCGTGAAAATGTGAGAAAATTGTGAGATATGAGATAACAAATACAAATTTACCAAGTGCAATAGGGAAGACACTAGTTTTTGGGGATTTTCTTTTTGGTGTAATGGCACTGCAGTAAAGTCAAATTATTGTTAGATTGTTTTTTTATCCCCAATTGGAGAAAATTGTGCGACAAGGATAGATATAAAAAAATCACTAATGGTGGTACCTTACACTTTAGTGTGTTGATCTAGTGACCTTAAAAGTGACTAGAGATCCTGTATATAGTTTACTAAGAGTTGGGCAAACAGCCTGATTTGACACACATTTTTGATCCAAATTAGATATTTGACATATGTCGAACAGAAAGATTATGGGAACCAACTTTTGCTAACTTGCCTTTGATGGGAGAGTTTTCAGAGTATTGATCATTCTTAGGATCTCTAGAACCGACTATTAGGAATATACGGCCAGTTTAGTTAAGTTTTAGATTTGCATGTGTGAAACTATCGGTTGTAACATGTTACAAAATATGTAAAAACGGCACTGTTATCACACATGCTTTGCAAAAAGTGATCCAAACCAATCAAAATGTATCCCGTTGTTTGTCCAACTCTTAGTAACCTATATACAGGGACTCCACATTTTCACGGATCAAAGAATGGCGGTACTCTCCTATATACACTGGCTCTTAAAAGTGACTAAGGTTACTAGAGTAATACACTTAAGTGTAAGGTACCGCCATTCCATTCCTCGCGTGAGAATGTGAGAAAATTGATAACAAAAGATAACAAATACAAATTTCCCAAGTGCAATAGGAAAGACACTAGTTTTTAGGGTTTTTCTTTTTGGTGTAATGGCACTGTAGTTGGAGAAAATTGTGCGACAAAGATAGATATAAAATCACTAATGGCGGTACCTTACACTTTAGTGCGTTGATCTAGTGACCTTAAAAGTGACTACAGTGCCTTTATATGAGACAGTGGCGACAATACAACTAAAGCACGCCGCCGCCGCCATATTTTGGCGAATTTGTAACGAGTGTTCATTTAAATTTGTAATTAGAGTTGCCTGTGATACGTGTTTTACGTTTAGCAGTACTGAAAACAGATTAAGATTTGCGTCAGTCTGTGTCAAATAACAAACAAAACCTAACCTACTAACCTCGAATTTGACATAGACTGACAATACACTTCAGTACTGCCAAAAGTATAACACATATCACAGGCGATTTAGCCTATATAAGCCGTTCACGATCTTTTTAGGACAGAGTTGGCTATGATTTTTTCTTTTCATGTTGGACTAACTGATTCGATGATGTAACGAATGCCAGGTTTTTTTCTGTCTGTCTCTGTTCGACATTTACTTGCCACCACATTGCCACATTTAATATTTTAATATTCGTAAGAAAATAAATGATTTATCAAATGTGTAAAAATTATTATAATTTCCGTCAAAGGAAAAGTCAAAATGCCCAAAATAATTTTGTTACAACCAAAAATTTCCATTAAACGATGCTACTTCCAATTTTAAAGAACGCGAGTCGATGTGGAGACTAGAGAATATCCGGCAACAACGTACCTATTCAGAAAATATAACCTTAAACTGAAAACAACCTAACCTAACACAAAAAGTGTCAATTTCCATGAGGGAGTTTTGTTGCAACAGAGGTTGTGCCAACAATATTACTAAATGGTCAGTGGGCGTGTTCAGACAACACAGCTGCTGTAAAACAGCAGTAATAAACGCTGACTACACTGAAAGTAAGCGGTTACCGATTTTCTGAACAAACCGCTGTGATGTATCATAAAACCACATAAAACTGAGTAAAATCTACTTTTGTGGAAGGTCCTGCTTAACCTCACTTTTAGATAGAACTACTGACACGAAAATCAAGAATTCCAAAAATATTTAATGTGATAGATTTTAGGTTATAAATATCCAAAATACGTTGCCACCACCACTACCGTCCGAACCGCTGGGCAAGTCAGCACAAATAATTTCCGCTGGGAATAAGGAGCATTGCTGGAAGTCAGCGCATAAACAGCGGAACTGTTCAATAGACACCGCTAAGTCAGCAACTCAGCTGCTGCGGTCATCTGAACGGACCCATAGCTTCACCTGACCCAAAAAGATCGTAAACGGCTTATAGATGGTGGCTAAAACCACGTGATCTACAGAGTCAATCAAAAATAGGACACCCCATTGTTGCCACTGTCTATATAAAGGCACTGTAAAAGTGACTAGAGTACCTGTATATAGTAAGAGTAGGGCAAACAATGACATTTAGAGATCTATGAAGCGAAGTTAGTCACAATTACACAGTCGACTACAATAATATAATGAAGGGATTCATCCTGTGAAGTTAGTTACAACTGTCATAGGTTATAGTTGACTATAAATTATTTTGTATTTAGTCGTGCTAAGAAGTTGAAACTAAATGTAATGCACTTTTATTTATTAACTAGTAAATACAGTGGTATTAAGCCAACTTTATATTCATTTGCTGTTCACATCTACACATGAGGAACATAGATTGAATAATATTTAAATGTAGGACTCCAAATAGTGATTCAATCTTAACATTTTATACTGGTTTGCTTCCATCTACTTGTAATAACTCCTAAAAGTAAGGATTAATGAAATAAAAAGAAAATTAAGATGACACTAGTTTTCCTACCTAACATGAAAACTAAAGCGTACTCCAAATTCCCTCTGATTCTTTCCAAAATAATTTTCACATATTCTTGGTCGTTTGGATTTATAATTTTCTCTGTCGATGCTGTTTAACCAAATTTGTTTTGTTGCTGGATTTTTGAGTATGTTTATAGGATGTATACCATTTTCTGAACGGTTATTACACCCCGGCATGCAACAACCGGTTATGATAATGAAATATGTACTTACTTCGAAAGTGCAATAAATCTGACACTTTCAATGTCACTAATTCAAAAAATCGAAAGCACACGGGCCAACTAAATTTTTAAATTCTAATGGGATCCAAAAGGGATCCAACCAATGAAATGCTGTTGTCGCGTTTGCTCTACTCTTACTATATACAGGTACTCTACTACCAATCAGAGCCAGTTACTAGCTCTGCTACCAATCATGATGTGATCAAGTAGTGGCGTCACCTGTTAGTACTATCCCAAAGTGCCGTTCAAGGTCATCCAAATCGGAATTTTGACATCAAAAAAACCGACAGTGAGTGTCTCTACTTGTTTGATTTATGTACGCTGTATACGACATGTGTGATCCACCAATCACAATGAATTCCTTCGTTTTTTCAACTCTTATGTAACTATATACAGGAAATACAGGGACTCAAAAAGTGACCACTGTAAAAGTGACGTACTGATACTGCCATCTATGACACATAACGGCAATTTATTAAAGTAATTGGTCAAATTATGTGACAGAAGCAGGCGAAAACAAGACAGTTGATTGTTTATTTTATAATTTTGATGGTCAAATTCAATATTTTAGTGAAACTAGTGCTGTGATAAAAACAGTGTGTGAATTATGTAACACCCACTTGTGCAAAAAATTTTTTGCTTCTTCCACGTAATTATATCATAAGCAATGAATAATGTTAGGTTGTAGGTATCATAATAATATTAGCTTGTAAGTACCATGTAGTGTAGTGTTATATACAGAAAAATATTATTTTTGTCTTATAATACAAGTTTTGTTTTTTGTGCATAATATTTTATAACGAATAATAGATTTTCAAATACAAATAAAAAAATGTTGCGTTGTGTTGTGACGGCAGGTAACTATGTGTATCACATAGTGGGACTGATGGTACATATAGGTACCACCCCGTAAATAAAAAACCGCCCAGTATTTTCAATTTCTTTTGCATAATATATTTATGGTAACTGTTGTGAGAAAATGGACATACTTTTTTTTATAAATTTGCAGAACACAAATCCGTCTTGAAAGAGTTAAAAACTCAAAAATGTCATATTTGCAATTCCTCAATTCATCCTGTCGTGTTTTTTGCAACATATTTTGTACTGTATTGTTTTTAAAACCTAATATTTTATTCTAGGACGTATTTAAAAGTCAAACCTTGGTCTTAGGCTACATTCACAATTGTAACTCATTAATTAGAAAATGTATTTTAATTATCTTTCATTTGTGACTCACAACTAATGCCTATTGTAACGTTACTGATTGCCAACAATATTTTGCATAATTATCAAGTATTTTAACATCGAACTCTACTGCAAATCGTTGAATCAAGCACATGAAAATATATACAAACCTGTTGATAGATGTCATTTTCCCCATCCAAGGACTCGGTTTCGCACGATTTCCGTTTGTCATTTGAATTGAACCTGTTTGAATTTTCGATCAGAGGCTCACTGGGGCTAAATTCAATGAGATTAACACTTGTAGGCCGTAGGTGTTCTAGATGTAAATCCACAGGCCGCTCCGTAGATTGCAGGTTTTGATTATTGCTATTGCTGATAATACTCTCGGAAGCTACCGGTTGCAATGGCACTTTTTCACGATTTTCATCATTATTTGCACCTTGGACACAAACTAACTCCAAACTGTTATGGCTCTGCCTTTCATCAAATTCAGCAAAATCCTCGTTTGGGGCTATGAGCGTCTCCGTTGCTTCTCCATCACTGCCAAATCCAAAAGGACTAGTAAATGGCTTTTCCGACAAAAAATCGACCTTGGGAAACCGAATAGGACTCACATCCTCCTCATTAGAGCTTATATTATTGTCCGTTAGCTTCAAATACTCGGGGTTCCCCTGCCTGATGTCGCTTCTGAGGCAAGCCAAATCCTCGTGCTCCTCGTTGCTGTGCAAACTCGTGCTGGACTTGTTATCGTCGAGCAGGCTGCTGATGCTGCTGTGATGTGTTTTGGTTTCCAGCAGGCTCGCCGCACTAGGACTAAGTGAGGTTAGAATATCCTGCGACAAAGTTTTCATTCCATCGCAAAAAAACATGGGGCTAACGTTAGGGCTCAGAGAATTCTTGCTGGGGCTCATGGGGAAGCTTATGGAGGATTGGCTCGTGTTCAGGTTCTCGGTTGAGCTGTGCACCACTTCACTTAAGCTAAGATCTGTCAAACTTAGCTCTCCTGCGTTTTCAATCAGCTTCGAGGAGGTTGGACTCGTCTTTGAAGAGCTTTTATCCGGGTTTGGCGACAGTTTAGTGGCCCCTTTTATATTATAAACCGCACAAAAACTCGCCTGCAGGCCGTCTCCACCCTCCCTGTTCAAATCTTCCAAGGCGCTCAAGCTTTTGGGCCGTTGTTCAGCATCTTTTGGCGGCGCTAAAGTGAGATTGCACGGCAGCGACGTCAAGCTGCTGTCTTTCTGGAAATCAGGTTGGCTAGCCTGCTGTAGCGGCAGCGAGGCTGCCGAAGTGGGCACAACGGCCTGCTCAGGGTTCAAAATATGCACATCCTCGTACACAGAATCGCTTTCGTGAACATCAGAAGCACAGATCGACGACTTCGGGCTTTTACTTGGTGACCTATACGTGATACTAATAGTAGTCAACACGTTCTCATATGTAGGACTAGATTTCTTGCTAACGGGGCTCACAACGTTCTCATAAATGGGCCTGGACGACGCCTTCTCATTTTCGTCACTGGAGAACTTATCCAACGAATATCGATTTAAATTCTGATATCCCACTTCTCCCGGAGTTGTGTTGGAGCTCGAATCATCCAGCTGCTTGTAAATGGGCGACTGGGGCGATGCGAAAGCGCTGGATTGGTTTGAAGGAATGATGAGCTTGCTGCGAATGTTCGACTCGGTGAATGATTTGGGAATGGAGGGCTTTTCCGGCTTCTCCAGGTCCAACGACTGACGCTTGATTTCGATCTCAGAGTTCCTGGGCGATTTGTTCCTAGGCTGATACAGGTCTGTGAGTACAGTTTCGGGCTGGGAATGAATGACGGCGGTTGTGGAAATGACGCACGTGTTGTCCGGCGTGTTGCAGTCGATGTATTGGATGTCGGAGAGCTGGTCTTCTAGCCTCGTCCGCTTCCGAGACGTCAGATCTGGGGACATGACGACACGGGCTTGCTTTTTAGGAGAAGGATTGTTCGAGTTGTTCGTGCTGTTGAAGTCTTCCGGCCGGGCACGCGTCAGGTACCTTCTATGAACCTAAAATTAAATTTAACGTAAACTAGGAAAGCTTGATTATAGTACGGCTTACAGCATCCTTCTGCACCCGTGGCGAACTAACGAGGCTTTCGTCTTCGGAAAATATCCGCATCTCCGATTCCTCCAGCTCGAAATTCAGCTGGATCTCGCTTAGATCATACAAGGAACCCTCCGAGTTGTGCTGGGAGCTTTGAAGTGTGTCAAAATATGAATCGTGCGATACAGATCTACAAACAAAAGAGTTGCTTATATGCTCGATTGGTCCCCAGCATGCCTGTTAACTAACAGAGCATATAAGCTAAAAGTGTGTACTACCTGTTGTGTCCAGGCGGTTTGTTCAAGCAATGCAGAGGTCCCAAAACGTCTTCAGTGCTGACAGGCTCCGAATGCCCTGAAGTTAGGCTCTCCGCTGACTTCACCGGCCGTAGCTTCCTCTTCATTTCTGTCAAGTCCGATTCTGTGACGGATTTCTCCTACGGAGAAAAAATTGTCTACTACTGTTTATAGAGTACGATACACGACATACAGCGCTGATGTTTCCAGGCGTCGAAGCTTTCCTGTTTTTGTTTAGGCTGCCCTGGGAGCGGGAGCTGCTTCGAGACTTGGAAAAGAAGGACCTCCAGCCCAAGGGCGATCTTTTGGGTAGACTTCTTTTTCTGTTACCTGGTACCAATATACAAATTATTTATGCCTAAAACTAGAAGTATTTTACACCGAGAATGTCTCCTTGCAAGCAGCAAACCTTGTTAGGTCGTACATATAACAAATTAACGTTTTTTGACGCATTTACTTTGAGTAAAAAATGCACAGAGTAAGAAATTCTGTCCTGCATAGTTAAAGGCCTAAAAACCGCATAATCAATATTCTGCATAATACCTATGTCTTGTTTATTAAGTGCTTTCCGACCAATGCTGCATTAAATGGTCGTGTCTGCACTGTTAGCTTCAGATGAGGCAACTTGTGGCGAAGTTTTGTTGATATTGATAGCTAAAAGTGTTACTATCACGTGATAGATTGATGGAGATGCACTCGTGTATATCGGGTTGCAGTTGCAAATAGTATGACTTCGCTCTTTACTTTAAAAAAATGTAGATGAGGCTAAAAAACCCAGTGTGAAAAAACCTCATAGATTATAATGAAACAAATATGAATAAATACTACAATCAATTTGATCAATAAATGAAGCTAATTGAAACTCTTCTGTTCAGCTGTTTGAAATGATTAAAAAAAAGTATAGTCGACTTGAAGCCTTGAAGAATAATTAAGGTAAGTTAAAGTATATTCGTGATAGTTTTAAGTTTTATATTGATTACTGATGATTAAAACCCGGATTTTAGGTAAAATGCCTCTTTCTTCTTTATAAAGGCACGTGTATTATAATTAAATATAAATTTGTTTCATCCAATTTCCTACCTTTTAAGCTATGGTTTATTTTGCCTATTGTACCTAATTTAATAAATTTCATTAATGATGCCAATTTTACTACTTATTTGCCTACAGTTTTGTTTTAAAGCCTAATTTATACTTTTCTTAAAGAAAATTTGCTTCTAGTGTAATCCACCTTTATTTGCTGTTGCATGGTGTAAAATCAACTTTTAATTTTCTAACCTAAAACATAAACAAAGCCGCAAAATTCGACGCTTAAAACACGTGTGGGTTTACCGATTATTTGAGTTTTGTTATTTATTTAAAATGCCTAAAGTGGGTAAAACATGTTTGTCAGAATTGTTAAGAAAATGGACTTATGGTATATCTTTTTATACAACTGATGGAAATGTGGTGTTTTGCAAAGATTGTGAACATAAAGGTAAAATTTAAATTACCCTAACCTGAGAATAATAATGTGTAAGTGTAATTTAGAATTGTCTTTTATTTATTTTTATATTAATTAAACTAAAAAGTGTAATTGGGATCAACATACAAAAACCACAAAGCATAAAGAAAACTCGGTAATCTTGTATTGTGCGACGCCACCGATGAACTACTGTTCCTAGAGTCAGTAATCTTGGAGGGAGGGATCGCTAACATATCAAATACCTTACACTGGTGCCAGACCTTTGTTTGTTTACTTCTACAGTAATTTGGGGCATAATTTGTTTTAGTTTGCATGTTTATCGTGCTCCTAACATCAATGTCGAATAGAGGTGTTGTAGCTCCAACTGTTTTGTGAATGACGGTAACATTTTGTCACTAAACCATATTCGTGATTCTTGCAGGTGTTGCAGTTAGGGTCAAACTATTGAACGGTTGACGAAGCGGGAATTAATACATAATTTCCTTCGGTGTGAAGGCTGTTAGTTAGATATGTCGTTTGTTTAACGATTGTTCACGATTAAAAGCAAACTAAAAATAATTTCGCACCAAACGCTGTTGAAGCCAAACAATAAAGGTCTGGCAATGTTTTAAGGTACTTTTAATCTAAACGATCAGCTGTTTGCGCCTCCCTCCAAGATTACTGACTCTAGGAACAGTAGTTCATTGGTGGCGTCGTACAATACAACATCACCTAAGCTTGAATGTGAAGAATTTAGTATCTTTTTAAAAAAGTATTGTACCTATTAATCAAAACATTCCAAACGAAAGCACATTGCAAAAAAACTACTTAAGCATTTGCTACGACAATGTAAGTAAGGTTACATTTACTGAAATTATGGCTAATATAATTTTATATTCAAAAGACCATTTTAAAAATACAAGAAGACATAGGATCAAGCGATATATGGATATCAGTTGACGAAACTACTGATGTTTTGGGTCGGTACGTGGCAAATATTATATTGACGAAAAACCTGCAATTCCTCATCTACTTGCTTGTAAGATACTAGATAAAACTAACTCCAATACAATTGCTCGATTTGTAAATGAAACTTTACGTAAGTTATGTAGATGTCTGTATTATTTACTGTAGTATTTTATTTCTAATAAAACATGAAAATGTGAGATTAATGGTTACAGATGCTGCAGCATATATGCTAAAAGCTGCAATGAATCTTCGAGTGTTTTATCCAAATCTCATGCATATTACTTATTTTGCCCATGGTCTAAACCAGGTCTGTGAGCAGTACCCCGATGTTAATGGGTTAATTTCGAATGTTAAAAAAGTTTTCGTAAAAGCCCCTTTAAGAGTTGCTCGATTTAAGGATTTATTGCCAAATACACAACTGCCACCAGAGCCTGTCTTTTGCTGCGTAATTGCCTGCCTATTTGGGGTTTTTTCAGTGCCTAAAATCCGGGCTTTACTGATGACAGTTATAACATTTTGCGATGACAACACCTATGTGACAAAGCTTTGTGGTTTGAACACAAATTGTCATAGTTTTTTTTTGCAAGACTTTGGTTTTGCTTGATAAAAAAATAAGCTAAAAAATCTGGCTTTACCCAAAACTTCCCTCGTCGATATTGTGACACTAAATAATTTTTAAAATGAAATTAAGTTAGGAGTAAAAATATCTTCACGTTTCTAATAAATTAAATAAATTTTCAAAAAAAAAAAACGCGGCGCTTGCGACTGCGTACAAATCATGGACGCTACGGAGCCCTGTTCATATCATTGCGTTTCAGCTGGCTTAACTTTCACGCCGGGCATGTCTTAAATTTCGTGCAGGAACGAGGTGCGCTTCAACCAAATCAGGCAATGGAAAATAATTATATTATTTACATCAATAAACCAATGCAGATAATTTTTTCACAGGACACTTAGATCATCGTGTTGCAGCTGGCCTAACAGTTTCGCGATGGCCCCAGGCATATTTAACTTTCATGTCGAAGCAAAGTGCGACACACGTTTCAACCAAATCACGTAGTGGACAAACATTTATATTTTTTACAATAATAAATCAATGCAGATAATTATCTTACACATTTCATACGCTGGATGTATACACTTATCTGTAATCGTTTCCAAAATACCTCAATGCTAAAGTTTATCCTGCTTATTCCCCGTACGCTTTATTTAAATAATTTCTGTAGCAGTTGTTAAAAATAATATTGAGAGTAATTTGATATCATCTGAATGTGGAAAGAATAAGCTTTCCACTAGTTTAAGAATCATCGAAAAATATTCAAAACTAAGCTTGTAAATGCGATGTATTTGCGCAGTTATTATTTGCTCCTTTTTGTCTCTTACAACAGTTATCCTGTATCTGTTGGGCTCCAGTTTTGTCAATGACAAATTACTACTTTCATGTATTTCTCAATTCAAGTAAAAATTCACAAATTTTTATTTTTTTCTGGTGCTCACCCTGTATATATTTGTCTGAAATTTTCATGGTTTCATGCCAGGTAGATAGGTACATAATATGTATGCAAAATATCAACTTCTCCAACAAATAGTTTTTGAGTTATACCGCCAACAGACAGACAGACAGACAGACAGACGGACAGACAGACAGACAGACGGACAAACAGACGTACAGACAGACGGACAGACAGACAGACAGACAGACGGACAGCCACACGGAATTGAGAAAAACTGCTTTTCGTCATCTAGGGACCCTGAAATGTGAAGATCTGAAGAAATCTCAGAAGTTGATTTTTTGGCAATTACAATTACAAAAAGTTACTTGATGTTAAGTAATTTCGCGAAAGGGCGAAAATATAAGACATGATCATACATAATAACATGGCAAATGTCACGAAAAGTTAATCTGACTCATCACTGTCTCTGTCACACATGTCACACATAAATATGTCTTCTTCTGCATCTGCAGATGGTTGACATTTGACATGGTATGGTCCCTAACAGTAGAAACATTGAACCCAGCTGATTTCTTACAATCTTCATAACAGCTGCCTCCACATACGCCGCACTCCCAGTCTTCATCTTTTCAAGAACTTTTCTTTTTTGGGTTTGGTATTGTTTTAGCTGCGTTGTTTTGCTTCAATAATAATGTAGACAGCTGATTTGATGATGACGAATAGGGTTCATTCAAGAAATTTTTTGTTCTACTATCTCTTTTCTTTCTAGTGTAGCGGTGCAGTGATGAATGGCTCGTAAACGTCAGTGCTACATAAAATGTGAGTGTTTAATGCGTGTCGAAAAAAGCAAGCAAAAAGTGTTTGCGAGATGCAGCTTTAGAAAGTATCTATTATTCGCGTGCAGCAAGAGACATCTGAGATGCCAAGTGTGATTTGTATCGTCATGTAAACAATGCAGACTAACTTGTCAAAACTGTCAAACTGCTAATTCAAGAACAACAGAACGGATGTCACAAACGTAGGGGCACCGAACTACAAAGGAGAAAGGTTGCGTAAATATCCTTGTGACTCAACAACTAACAATGGTCCAAGCAGACAAGGAAAATGGACCCTGGTCACAATACAGTCATAAATACTCGAATATAAAAGAAGTACAGGCAATGAGGGAGACTCCTTTTATTGCCGGAAGTCGTCCCAACCTTTCGTGTCACAATAGAGCGAAGGATCAGCCGGACAATACTATTGTATCCGAAAGAATAGCCGGAGTACCTTCGATTCAAGCATTTCTTATATAAACTCAAGTAGCCTAGTTTTGGAGATCAGTTTGATCACTTCACTTGCACTTGTAAGACTTGCACGCATTTTGCTGAGTCGGTAACGAAAACGGGGCTTCTTACAATTCGTATTTGTATTTCTTGTAATAGTAACGGATGGGTACATGTGTGTATTTGTTTGTGTTTAAATTAAAATAATGGAAGGTTATTGTTTTCCACAAACTTATTTTACTGAATTAAATTCTACAGTAAAAAAGTGACTACGCACCAACCAAATTTGGCAAATGGTAACCAAACTAGTACAGTGGTTTAGTTAGCAGGAATAATATTTTGTCTATTTCAACATTTTTCTGCTCTTAAGGCACATGCTTTAAGCTCCGCGTTTGATGTAAGTAAAGATGGGGCAAGAGCATGTTCAGAAATAGAATTTTTGTCGTATGGACATATTCCAGATTTTCTAAAAGCATTTTCAATATCGCATGTTGAAAAGCTTGAAACGAAGGCAAGATTTAATATGGTATGGAAGTTCGTTTCTCATATAATCATCCAAACGCTTTGACCAATGAGATTGAAGAGATTTGTAAACACCCACATCTAATGGTTTAAGATATGGCTAGTGTGAGCGAGAAATGTGAATAAATATCATTTTTTTCTGCTCGAGTAATAACATCAAGGTTAATATGCAAAGCATGCAGACTGATTTAATAAAAAATCGAAACCATTTCAAAAATATTTCGGTGTTAATTCAGCCTTTTGGGGGTAGCTTTACGAAAGCATTTGGACGATAGTCACGTTTTAACACATGTGCGCCCGATGCGGATCCGTGTCACTCAAGTAATATCATAATGAGCGGATCCACGTTGGGCACATCTTAGACATTCGCAGTAATGCGTGCAGGACAAGGAATTTCTGTGCTTCTGCTAATAAGTCTATTACCAAAAAAACTGTCTAATCAATGTAAAGTTTCAGCTGTACAATGTAGTTTCGCTCCATCCTGCTGGAAATAGCCTTCACGTAATTTGTCACTGTGGAGTTCGTCCAACAATAGTTGTAAAATTTCCTCTCTATATCTTTTTGCATTAATGTTCCCATTAAAAAAAATTATCCAATTAAACGTCTTGCACTAATAGCTGCCCAGACACCAATTTTTTCATCATGCAGAGGTGCTTCAACAAACTCATGAGGATTCTCAGCGGATCTGTCCAATAATTTTGCGCTAGTAACAAATCTTTATAAAACCAAACTTCGACCGAACATTTTCCTGAGTACATTGTGATTGTTGTTAAGCCCACGTAAAAACAATTGGCAGAAACATAGCCCGTCACGAATATCATGTGGTAATAGTTCATGAACTGCTGTTAAATGATAGGGGTATGCGTGGACAATTCCCCACAGAGAGATTAACTAGTTGTGACAAGTGACGAAGAGAAGTTATGGCTCATTCTGCTTCATCTGTAAGCTTTTTTCGTCGTCACCACCTTTTGTTACAACAATACCACCTTTTGTTACAACAATACCACTTTCACGAAAATTGTTGATGTACAAAAACATAATTTAGATACTTTTCAATCCAGTTTGTCAGGCCATTTTGCAGTCTTTAGCAACTTAATTAACAATTTAAGCCTTCAGAGCAGTTTGACTGTATTTAAAATCCTTTTTTTTTAGATATTTTTGTAAGCATAATGAATTTGTAGACCCCTGGTATTATTGTCTCTAATTTGTGGCATTTTGCACATCCCTCTAATTTTGTTTCAACAGTTGCATGTTAAGCACCTCAATGTTTCGAACATTTAAAAATTCAGCCTGTGGGTGCGACAAGGATGGTTATGGCTTGCTTCGCGGCAAACAGCTGCATGTCTAGCTCATTCTGCGCTGTAATTGGTTGAGGCGATTTCTCATTGAGCCCAGGTGGTCATTGGCGACCGTTAGAGGCATTCAGCCCCGAGCCGTTGAAGTAGTAAGTTGGAATTTACGATCTGGTGTGGCGTCCCCGTGCTTGACGCGGGGGCGTCGGCCTTTCCCGTTTGTGCTGTTACAGTGTGTTTGGTGTTCATCTGAACTGTGTTTGCCTCTTGGGAGTTCCCAGAGAGACGTGTTTGAGTGAGGTTGTGTGGTGGCAGTCCGGTCTCTTCTTACGTGTCGCTGCAGGGAATACGGTGTTATGTGGCTTGTATACTCAATTAATCCGCCATTGCTAATTATGCGGGAGCACGATCTCTGTATTTACCCATGTAACGGCTATGTTGTCAACAATTTGCATAACCAAGGGAGGTCAACGCAAAATTTCAATCTGACAGCGGATCCATTAGGACATTCAGCCAATTCTTGTATCGCGTTAGCCACGTTTGGTGCGAGCTGCCTGTTCGACTACTATGTGGAGTGCCTCCTTGTTCACTATCGGCTGAACTAACAAGGTAACGATCTGTAATAAACTTTGTACCGCCAGTAGCTTTAATGGTACCGCTTCCTGCATTCAAATTTGCTGCAAATACAATATTAGTGTGGCGTACACTCCGCCTAAAATTCACTGTTGCGAGTCAACGCTTGCTCTGTCAGCTAACTTTAGTTACGCCGCTTCCTGCATTCAACTTTGCTGTAAATACAAGCTGTGATCCAATAGATGTATTAACCTTATCGTCTTTTTCTTGCATCTGTTGCGTCTTGTGCATGTCTGTTACAGGGTGACTGTGTCACTGTGCTACAACAGCTGTGAGGTGAGGCCCGGACGCGGAGGAAAGGTATTCCAGGTAGGTGGTCGCGTCTGGTACTGCACCGTGGCTCCCGAAATAGTTATTTGAGTATTTTCCCGAAATAGTTATTTGGGTATTTTCCCAAAGTAGTACTTTGAGTACTTCTCGCCCCGTTTGACTCTCCAGGTCCGATTGAAAGTGGAAATCTCGATATTGGATCTGGTGGCGCCCTCTCTTTAACAGCAACCTACACATATCACGTCACGCTTGCCCTGTGGCGTACCGTTGTTTAGCCTGTTTTATCGATTTCCCAAAGTGAGCGTGCCCGATTTCCCGGATTTGTTTAGCCTTCAGTACTCACCTACCAGCGGGTGTCGTAAGGACAATTTAATACCGTAACAAGTGTTCTACTAAATAGATCCAAACTTCGTCAACGTTTGTTACATTTCTAAAGTAACTTTCTATTATGAAAATTTTTTGTTTGGTAATGCAATTTTTAGTAAATACAATAATTATTTACACAGAAGAGAGAACGAATTTCGTTATAACCTTAAAACGTCAAATGAAGTGGTGGAAGGATCAGCTAAATGTGTGGCTAATGAACCGACATACAGCTACGAACATCCCTCAGTTTTAACACAGACTGACACAAAACCTAACCTGCTAACCTATTTGACATAGACTTACAGTGCCCCCAACATATTATTCATACGTTGTATAACCAACCTAAAAATAGCTGTACCAGTTTTTTATGCAACCGATGGTACAAAGACTTGCAGAAAAAATTGTAAATTCAAACATATCTTCTGTGTAGCTTGATTGCAAAGATACTTTTCAGCTTCTTCTAAGAGTAATTTTGAATTTTGTCCATTTCTCATTTAGTGCGAATGTACCACAAGGTATTGACGGCTGTCCGAAGTATTTTGTTTTGCAGTCGTAGTTTTTCAATGTTGAAAACAGTGGTGTAGCTTTGGTTGAGTTTTTGATTAACATGAAGCTTTCAGGTAAGCCTAGTGTCGAGCAGCACTTCCAGATATTTCACTGCCACATCAGTGGGATTCAACAATAATTTTGCTTATTATTATTAATATTATGAGTGAATATCTTGGTTTGGCATTTTGTGAGGTTAATTTGAATCTGCATATTTGGATGACTGCGAACTGTAGTTGAGCAATGGCTTCAGTAAGATCACTATTTTGCACTAGGATTGCAGTATAGTCTACAAAAGTTGCTTCAATTGTAGAAATATCTGACGTATATATTGGGATGGTACGTCTCTAATTAGGTGCTATGTAATATGTTATTAATTTAATAAAAGTACCACCCAAATATTTTTGTATTCGTTTTATCAAATCTCAGGTTGATTAAAAGTGACTTGTAAATTGATAGCTAAAATAAATAGTTGTATGCCCTTTATAATATCTTATCTGCAACTAATCAAATAAAAAAACGCTAGCTCAAATTTCGGTAAAGCAAGGCTCGTCTCGGTTAGGTTCCCCCTGAATGCATAATTTATTGAAATTGGTTAACTACGGATCTCTTCTCCGCTTTAGCTTAACGCGCACAATCGAAAACTCTGAAATTAGTTCAAGTTTTAACCAAGATGGATGCCGTTTACAAGATTGTGTTTAATTGAATGATAAATATTGTGAAATCGGTCAACGTGTTATCGGTAATTATTTAAATTAGACTGTTTTGAGCTTTGCTTACTGTGATCATTAATTGATTATTCTGCAGTTACTGGCATCTCATTACAAATGTATTCATTCTGGCAAATTCAAATTTTAGCTTTGCAGTTATATAAAATATCTCACTGAGCTTTCATGAAAAGTCCATTCATTTGGCAATGCTAACAGAGTTGAATTATAGGGCTTAAAACCATGGCAATATGTTCAAGAGCAGTGGTCCAAACACGCTACCTTGTGTTACTCCTGCTTGAACGGCTTTTGCTTCAGATATTGTAAAATTAATCCTTACTGCAAAGGTTCTCTTTTCATGAAATGAGAAAATTACTGCCTTTAGGTAGTTCGGTATCTTCAGCTTGAATGGTTTGCCTTATAGCGAAGGCTTGCGATACGTCCAGGTAAACCATCGCAGTGTAATCTTTGTTCTCAACTCCTGTTTCTGTCTTCTCTGACGCGCTGGAGTTGGTGTTGAGTTGAGTACCTTTTCCTGAATCCAAAATGAAATGGCGGCGTATGTTAATAGAAGTTACTTCTTTAATCAGGCGAGAGTAAATAATTTTTTTTAGTACCTTTGAGAGAGATGTGGGCACGCTTATTAGCCTGTAATTATTAAAATTCTTTTTGTCTTTGCCTCGCTTTGGGAATAATTATATGAGCATGACTCCAGGTTTGCGGAAAGTAACCTTGTCTAAGGCATGCGTTATATATGGATGATATGTTAGTGACTTGATAGTAAGTTGCGTCAGTACTACGTTTTGTTAAAATCTCCAAAACAATTAACATTAGATCCATACAACTTTTACAAGGTTAGAATTTCAACATAAAACTTTTAAGCCACAGCTAATTATAGTGTGCTCTACTTTAAAAAAAAAATAATTTGCCACACTTTTTTGGGCCACCTTGTATAATCAAAACCATTTTAGTAATGTACACTTCCTTCATATGAACAATTTTTATATAAACAAATGTTATCTGCTACATTAAAGTGCATTTTACTTCCGTCATTTTTCAGTTACTTAATTGAAATGTCTTTAGCCGTCAAAACTAGTTTTTTTTTTCGTAAATTGTTTAGGAAAATTTTAATTCATTACATTGGAAAGTAACGCTGGCATACAATAAAATAAGAAAGTGGCATTAAACTATGCAAGGCAGAATTAACACGTTCTGATACCGTCACAATTTTAAACGCTCAAAGCATCTTAGAACTTACCACAAGAGATTAAAAGACAGTTTGTGATATCATCACCAACTACATTACTGTCACATTAAAAACAAAAACCAATACCTGATGGCAATTCAATGATCGTATGATACTTCTTAGGCAGATTATTGGGCCCGCCTCCTACTTCGATGTACCCGCTATCATCGCCCTTATTAAGCAAGTGCTTAGTTCTAGCCTCCTCCAGGGTGATGAGCTTGGTGGGTGTGGAAATCGCCAAACTCTTCGGCCGGCTCCTCTTAGGCGACAGTGAGTAGTCCATGTCGAAGCTTGCATGGTTCAAGCTCGGCAAGTGATCACAAAATATGAGGTCTGCATAGCAGATGAGGAATTCTGTTACTACAGCCTGTCGAGCACACAAGACACGTTGTTAGCACATGGTGGCATCATGTGATGTTACAGTCGCCCATCGCCCAGAATTAATGTGACATCTTACCTGCACTCCCACGCCTTGTAATGCAGCAACACCTCCGACTTCCAGCTCGGCGCACCGCAGCAAATTAGGAGCCCAGACGATTGCGATATTGCGCGTTGTCATTCCGGTGCTGGGCCCATGCTGAGCAACCCGCGATAGATGCCTCATTAGATATTCTAATGTTCTGAAAGAAAAAAATTGTCCCATTAGCCTTTTATCACTATTGAAGAGACTGCAACCCATATTGGAATACTCTAATCCCGCTAGCCTTTTTGGATATTTCTCAGGCCTTTCATGAGGTTTGAATTATACAAGCTCAAGATCAAGTAGCTGAATACCTACTTTCAAGTATTACAATCGTATCTCACCGATATATACTTCATAGTGAAATATTATAATGAAGTGACAATAAAGACTGATGTACCTCAAGGCAGTGTCCTTGGCCCTGTCCTTTTGCCAGATACAATCAGCTGATATTCCAACTTTGCCCAATACTATAACTGCTACGTTTGCTAATGACACAGTATTACTGGCAACCACTAAAGACCCCAGAGAGGCACCACAAGCTTGGCTAAGGAAGTGGCGAATAAAGGCTTAACGAGTCCAAGTCCGTACACGTTACAAGCATCTCGCGTCGTACAACCTTTCATCAGTTGCACTTAATAATGAGAAACTACAGCACGAAAATAGCGCATTTATATATTCATTTAAACAGCTAGAACAGTATTTCTCAACTATACCAGCTCATCGGCAAACGATCCCCACTTTTCTTAGAAAGTATACTTATTGTGTAGTGATTTTAAAACCAGTGAGTGTTACGGAATTCCGTTGTGGGGAACTGCGAGTTCAATCTAAGGTCCTCACAACAATTACAAACGTCAACAGTGCATGAAAAGGTGCGTCTTGAAGTGCATCCAAATCCTCTACTGTTAATTTACTAGATAACAGTACACAAATTTACCATTTAAAGTGTTTATCTCCTCTGGACTTAATTCATACTATTTAGTTTAATTAGCGGAAGAATTAATTAATGCAAATTGATGTTAGAATTTTAATTTATGTTTCAAACTAATTCTCTTAGTTGTTTGTAACATTGACTGGTTGCCATACAAGTAATTACGAGAATAAATGGATATTGCACCAAATTATTTTAGAATTAGACGGTAGCAGGTAGACACCCTACTGCAAATCTGGTGGAGAGCTACCCAACGCAAATCTTGGTTCTTTTCCACCTCCTTTTACTGGGGAGGAATCATGTTCGCACCTAAATCAAACGAGGGTTGCCTGTAAAATAAGGTCTCCAAGGCACTGGAGTCAGAAGGAACGCTATAACGCACGATCCGGCACCACTGGTGGGCTTAAAAAATCGCCACGACTCAGAGGTGTCTCCGACACTTAGTCTTGGTTTTGTCACCGTTCGTGATGGAACACACCGCTAAGTGTGAGTTACCTTCTGTGATTCGTTTTGTGTGTGCTAAGGACACTACGCCTATAGAAATTTATCGACAGTTATGTGAAGTGTATCGACATCAAAAATGTGCGATAATGGTGCCGAGTTTAAAAATGGACGTACTGCAATGGTCTTAGGCCGTACAACTCAACTCTAATAGCATTGCCAAATTAATGGACATTTCACTAAAGCTCAGGGTGAGGTATTTTATATAACTGCAAGGCTAAAACTTGAATTTAACAGGATGAATGCATTTGTAAAGAGATGCTAGTAATAGCAGAATAATTAAATAAAGAACGCAATAAGCAAAACTCAATTCTCACAGGGATCTAAGTTGACTGTAAGATCAATTTAAAATAAGAGATTTGTGCAAAGGTAATAGCCGAACTAAAAGAGATTATTAATTACAAAAAGGATTGCAAAGGCAATGAAATGAAGCGTAGAATTCAAGTAAAGTTAGACAGTGAAATTTTGTCAGGGTTTTAAAAGAAAGGTATAAGAAGCTAGATAAACCAATGAACGTTGCAACGAGCAGCTAAGAAGCCATGCATTAAGGCATATAACGGAAATTGTAAGAATCAGTAAAACACGATAAAAAGCAAAGAAAAGCAGACAACAGATGGACCAAAAATCGTGTGTAAAAGTAGACAGGTAAATTTGAAGAAAGCCTTGGTGCAGGAAGTACTCTAACTTAAATAATTAGTGCAGTGACGCGTATGAACCATTAAAAGCAATTAATAAAACACGTGCAGTGGCGCAAAGACACGGTTAATTACTTATAAATGTAAACAACTATATTAAGGATCATAATTTTGTAAATAGCTTTAGTTGTAACCAAATTTAGTGTTAAAATTAATCAATTTGAATTTGGTCAACATCCGTTTTTTATTAATATTCCACTTGCAATTGTTTATGACGGATTTTCATGGAGAGCAAAAGAATAAATTGTATGAATTATTGTGTTGAAATGTGCTCCACTTTAAACGAATTTTTCACATAATAAAAAAACAGTTATCAGCATAAAAAGTATACAGTTTTACTGAGTGCATGTCCAAGGTGGTGTGGTAGTATTTGCAGAGATTTCCGCCACAATAAAGTAAAAAGTTCTTCAAAGCCCGTTACGATAACCTAGCAGCCGATGCATCCCAAGTTCAGATCTCTGGGTGGAGCCAAGCGAGTCAACACAGCCCATAGGGGAAGGCACCAGGTCATAGAGCAACCTTCTAAGAACGTGTCCCAGGAGTTTCATCAGGATCAGCCCCAAAGCAGCCCAAGAATTGCATCAGCGTCTCCTACATGTTCCCGATTCAAGATCGGTAGAGAACAGGTACCGTTTTTGGCTAAAACTGGCTACGTTAGGCCCGTGAAACTTATGTGTATGTAAGAAGAGTCAATACTTAAGACAATCCAAGCATTTTCCGTGGCAGTAAAGCAAATGCAGCTCGCAGTATAAGCCGAGTCCATAATTTGAGGTTAGGCGAAGTCTGAACCCAAGCGACGCTTCGAAAAACAATTGCAAATTTGACCGCGTCTCTTCGACAGGATTAACAATCAAGTGTTGGAAAAACAAATGACAATTAATGCTGCCAAAACACCCGTATTGAAATAATCACCGGTAGAAACTTTGATAAATTTCACTTTGTTTTTAAGTCACTGACCGCTAACTTGCCAGCGGGATCCGTTTTGGTGTAGCATTTGACCTAATTTCGAATATTTGCTTATGCACATTAGAGCTAAGACGGCAAACAGATCCGTATTCAAATAATTTGGAAAGAGAGGAGTGATTGCTTTACGAATGAGCTAGCATTTATTTATCAATATTTGCAGGTAAATAGAATATAATAACGGGCATAGAACCATTTATTAATCTTCCTAAAATTTTATAGTACAAACAAAATAATTGCATGGTGGCTCTAATCAACATTTGATTAAGTAATAAAATAAACAAAGAGATCAACCATAGCAGTACAGACGTCCATGATGAATAGCATCCTCGACGGCCATCGGTTTCGAACAAAACGATTGCAAAAGTGAAGAGGGTACTGCTTGAAGATAGACGGGTGACGATTCGAGAGCTGTGTAAATTGATCCCTGATGTCAGTAAAACTACTATTGACAAGATTTTGACAGAATATTTGCATTATTACAAGGTGTGTGCAAGGTGTGTCCCCAAAATGCTGACCGAAGATAACAAACGGCAACGGATTGAAGCGGCCCGTGAATTCCTTGATTGCTATGCAGAAGAAGGCAAGGAATTCTTGGATTCAATTGTCACTGGCAACGAAACCTGGATCCATTACACGATACCAGAGACAAAAGAACAGTCCCGTCAGTGGCAGCATTCAGGATCGCCGAAGCCGCGAAAGTTTAAACAAACATTGTCTGCCGGCAAAGTGATGGTGACTGTGTTTTGGGATAGGAAGGGGATATTGTTGTGCGAGTTCATGCCTACCAAGACAACAATAAATGCTAATCGCTACTGTCAAACCTTGAAGAACCTTCGATGTGCAATTCAAAACACTGCCCGTGCAACAACCGGCCTCATCAACCAATTTGGATGGGATAACATCACCCCCCCTTCCCTACAACCCGGACTTAGCGCCTCTTTCCTGCGTTGAAGTCACACGACGATAAAGTTTTATTATTTACCCACTCTTGAATCATTAATGTCTCGATGTTGAAAGATTTTTTTCAAACTTTACATTTTATTACAATTTTAATATGTATTGATGTGATTTTCAACTTGAATGCCTCTACAATGGGTTTCTTTTTTTTTTTATTTATTCATAGCCAAATAGATTGTGAAGAGTCGATTACAGATTACTCGCCTCTCACAAAATCTCATAGAGGTAGTTTAACTACCTGTGCATGAGATTAGCTTACAGTAGAGTGAAAAAATATAGAAAAAATATAAAATATAAAAACTTTTTTTTTT
This sequence comes from Agriotes lineatus, assembly GCA_940337035.1. NCBI lineage: Eukaryota > Metazoa > Arthropoda > Insecta > Coleoptera > Elateridae > Agriotes > Agriotes lineatus. Next base: position 113,059 of record CALNHX010002834.1, read on the forward strand.
ATCAACTCCCATTTTCAATAGAAAATTTGTCTCTTCAACTAACGCTCTATTTTGTACGGTTTCTGTAGAATTTGTAATTTTTGACAAATGCTTAAAATTAAAAAACAATTTTTTTAGTGATTACAGCAGACGCTCGATAACATGAGCTAATTCAAACCAAGTGTGTTCACATTGTCGAAATGTTTACATTAGCGAGCATGATTTTATTAATAAACACATTTTTAAAAGAAACGTTTAATAACACAATAAAAAACAAAACACATGACAGAGGCAAGTAATACACATTTTTAATGAGAAGGAAAATAAGCTGCTATTTTATTCTGCATAAATTAGCGCCTATGTTCAACAATGACTAAAATGAAATGCAAACGCATCATAAACACACTTTTGATCGACTCAGCTGTGTCGCAGACGGGAATCACCTACATAAATTGGCGATTAATCTGTGTTGCAGAAGGAAATCCCCTACATAGATCGGTGACTAACCGTTGCCAAGAACTGTTTACCTTATCGGGCGTTCTATTTGATCCTATAGTATCAATTTTGTGTTTACATTAGCGCGATGTTTTCATTATCCGGTGTTTACGTTATCGAGCGCTTACTGTAAAAGGAAGTTGTGTGCATGTATCACACGAGATTTTTCCAGTTGGCGTCTGTCAAAACCAAAAATAATTGTTTGTTGTGCGTAATTAATCATGGGGAAAAAAGTCGTGAATGTTTGAGTAAACAAATAATCACATTTTATCATAATGAAGATGGCGAAAACAAATAATCTTGTTGGAAATACTTTCAAAGAGTTGAAATTGCCCGGACTACTACCATAGGAATACGACTGTGAGTAGAATTAACAAAGACATCTTGGGTATATGCTCACGAAGAAAAATATCTGCAGCTACCGAAAGTTGAAAGTCGATCTAAGTTTTTGGTAAGAAAACTGATATCTTTAAAAAGTGGAAAGATTCTAATAATACATGACAAGTCTTAATTTGTAAATAATCCAGTTCAAGTGCCAGGATTAAAGTTCTATCATTGTTCAGATAAAACAGCCTGCAAACAAGAAATAAAAGTTAAGGTGAAGGAAAAATTGTCAAAAAAGTATTTAATGTGGCAGGCTCTAAGCAGATTCATTTGTGTGCACTGGAACTATGAACGGTAGGATTTAGTTAGAAGAGTGCATTAAAGCACGGTTGATTCCATTTATAAAAAAGTGTTATAAAACAGAGGCTATCATATTCTGGCCAGACAGAGCCACATGCCATTACACCTCAGCAGTCTTAAAAACTTTAAAAACAAGAGTGTATTTATTAGTACCTAAGGACAGAAATCCTTCCAATGTCCCAGTCACACGAGGAGTCGAAAGGTACTGGGCACTGGTAAAGCAGCAGTATGAAAGACGTAAACAAAAAGCAAAAAATTTGAATTATTTCAAAAGAATTTATAAGAATGATTACCAAAAGGTGTCCGATTCCTGTGTAAAATCACTAATTGCAGGTTGGTTAGAAAATTTTAAATGAATAGCTAAAAAAGAGCTGTATTCAATATATTATTAAATGTTATTGAGAATAGTTTAAGTGAATATAATGTATATAAAAGTATAACAAAACCTGTGTTATTGATTAATTATCTTTTAAACTAAATACGAAGAAAAATTATGGGACATCCTCTATATAGTCCTAGACATTTATAATGCTAACGAAACAGCACTCTTTTTTGTGTGTTACCCAATAAAACATTTCCATTTAAAGGTGAAAACTGTGCAGATGGTAAAATGGCTAAAGAAAGATTAACAATTTTGCCTTGTGTTAATATGGCAGGAGATTCAGAAGAATTGTTTGTTATTAGTAAAACTGTCTGACTTCGTGCTTTTCGTAAACTTAATTTGAACAGTTTACCAGTAATGGATTGTTGATTCTTTAGAAGAACTAGTAAAATTCACTGATTTATTAGATGTCATTTATTTTATTAAAAAAAAACATGGGAACAAGTAATTTCTACAACCATTCAAAATTGTCTGCAACAGGCAAGGTTCACATACTCAGACATTCCTGATGATCACACAAATTTTGATAGAAACAACTATAGGATTGTTAAGTTTAAAACAAATCAAATCCTTTACCTTAAAAAACGACAACAAAGGATCTGTTGCTAAAAAAACATGTCAAAGAACAATGTTAAATTGTTTTCATGTATCTTTATTATGTAAATTTTTATATTCGCTGAAATATTTTCGTATTTTTAAATATATAAATGTTATTATATTATATATTTTATTATATGAATTAAATATATAATATTCCTACACAAATAAAGTTCATTTAAAAATGATTTCTATTTAATTTCTTTTAACAACTAACTATAATGCATTCACTCTGTATTTGCATGAAGATTAGCCTTGTATTTTTGTTGTTAAGTTGCACATGAACAGAACCGTAATTTTATTTTGTTGTATAACCTGCATAACCTCCAACAAATTTACTGTCACTTGACAGAACATAATATTATCGCCAGATGAACTGCTTACTTTGATAGTACGTGTGGAGGAATGTTTAAAATCTGAAGAATTACAAGACCTTCCACGTACTTAACTAAAAATGTCTCTAATTGCACAATTACTGAACTTGGATACATACATAAAAATTACCAAATTCCATTTTCTATCCTGCTTAAATATGGCGACTTTGCATTGGAAGGTGTTTTGTCATGTTTTCTAACCTAAAAACATTTGGTAACCATAACCTCAAATGTAAACCTCGTTTAAATACAACCAAGTAATTTTACACAGCTAAATTGGGGAAACTGTCATAGCCAACCTTCATGCAAAAAAGATGTGAACAGAGTATGCTGAATAAGAACAAATGAACGAATCTGTCTAGAGCAGACACCTCTATTAAGTGTGTACAAACATTTCCATCTTGTTTTTATCTTGCCTTTAAAATTTCTCCCACACTTTCAATGACATTCTATATCACACATTATTTTGTAATTCTGAACTGAAACTCAAGCTTTCCTACAATGAAAAATACTAAGAAAGGAACTGCAACATTATAAACATAGACAACAATACAAAAAAGATGCTTAAAATGTTAACAAAAGAACTGAATATCTCCTTCATATCTACTCATGATTTTCAAGGGCAAGTGTGCTAGCGAGTGCACTAAAAGCAAGCACGAACAAATAATTTTCCATTTGCCCTTGCACCTGTTCAATTTTATATGGTTACAGTATCAGCAGCAACAATTTGATTTTATTATATTAGATTAGTAGGAGAGATAAGTTAACGTTTTAATTCATTGTGACACATAATGAAATAATTACCTAGTCGCTATGTGCAACTCTCTTATCATAGACTATTAATGACACTACTTTTTATAAATATAGATTTAAAGGGCTTCCAAACTGCACAGATAATTCACACTTATATTTTATGTAGTACTTTAAGAATTTACATAGTCTACGTCTTAAAACTCAACTTCGATTTGCTTTTTAGGTGCATATTTCTCATGTATTTATTGAAAAACTGCAATAAATTTAGGGTGACCCGAACATTCTCAAATATATTGTAAATGTATACTCAACACATATTTCAAAATTAATTCTTTAAATTTTTTAGTAATTGTTTGCCCATTTGTTTTTTAATTGCATATATACTAGATGACATATTAAAGAATTGAAGATACCACAGAAAATAATAAGATTAGCATAAATAACAACAAACAAATGCAAAGCAACAGTTGAAATAGAAAACCACAGGAAACATTTGAAATAATAGAGATACAAGCCGAAACAACCTTCGTTAATAAATGAATAAAAGACAATACATGAAGTCTAGAATAGGCAGAGGCCAACAATCGGAATAGAAGCTGGAAAATATAAAAATATGAATTTTAAGAAGTGGATATGAACTGGGTATAAAATATTCAACACGTAAAAAAATGACGATACGAAGTTTAATCAAAATGTTCCCGAAATTTCTAAATTTCACGCGCTATACGTAGTTGATTGAAACTGTTTTATTTCCTAACGGTGATACATATATCCATGACATATGTGTCAATTTTCAGCCATATTTGATTTGTAGTTTGTTTTTGACAGGCCTGTATATCGCATTTTGGTGTGCATTAAATGTTATGTTAAAAATAGAATAAAGCATAGTAACGTGTTGGAAATGTTGAAGGGGGCTCTTGGCGAGCCTACTATAAGCAAAACAAGTGCTTATGACTAGTACAAACAGCATGAAGACGTTAAAGATCACATCAACTACCAATGAAAACGTAGAAAATTGAAAAATACTAAGAAAATTGTTCTTAATAATCGCCGAATCACTACTAGATAAATTACTGAAGAAGTTGTTAGAAGTTTTATGCCATTTGCATGAAGCCATCTGAAAAGCACAACCAGAATAGTAGAAAAACAACTCGTGGAAATTACACCACGATATTGCATCACCCCACACGTCACTATTTGTTCATTATTGTCCAAAAAAATACTGTAGTGATGCCTCAGACACCATATTCGAGAACTTTTTGGTCAAATCTCGTATTTGCAGTGACGATTAGACCTACTGTATTGTATGTATCCAAATTCTTCGCTTAACCGTAACAGATGAAGGACAACTTACGGTTCTTGAAGATTGTGCGTCCATAAACAACAACTACAAAAAGAAATCAACTCAGGTTGTTTAGACACTTGACAAGGATGAAAGAAAACCAACAAATAAAAGTAATATGGGAAACAAGAACAATGCAGAAAAGACGAAGGAGCAGACCTGTAAAAACATGGGATAACGCTGTAGTGGAGAACGTAAAGGAAAAGAAAACGAACTGGAGGGAAGCAAAGAAGATAGCAAAGACCAAGAAAGAGTGGGTGAAATTTATATACAATTAATGTTAAATTTGTAAATTATTTTATTTAGATTTTGTTTTTCATTTGTACACCTTGACACCTAGAGGTTTTACAAGGTTTTGATAAGTAAATAAATATAAACACCCATAAATATCAGTAAAAATGAGTGCATGAGTAAAATAAACTTTCGAGATACAAGCAAAAATACACAGAGAACGTATAATGAGGCAAATGATAGAACAAAAGATGAAATGGTCATATACTAGAATAGAAACCAGAACTGACATGACAAAAGTGGAAAACCACAAAAATTAGTAGAAGTAAGCAGTCAATGAAACTTTGAGAAAAACTGATGCACCAGATGGGACACGAAAAATCGAAAATAGCAAGGCACAGTACCTACTTAATGAGTCATTTACATAAATAAGAATTTCTGGAACAGTGTAGTTACAAGTCCAGTTAAAAGTAAATTGTAATTCTGTTTACACAAACAAGTTTTTCTTGTATACAAAACTAAAATTCACTTGCAGCTGTCTGTCATGCAGTGATACCAATCTATTTAAAACGAAATAGAAACATAACCTCAACAAACAGTTCTATTGTATCAGCAATTGAATTTCTTCTCTCTTCCACTGCCGCATTTTTAACATAACAGTTGTCTTTGAGACAAGAACAAAACTTAAAATCACGTAACAAAGTTATGTTTACTCACGCAATGAAGAGGTTATGTTTACGAATTGCCGACTACAAAAAACAGGTTGATATTACGGATTTGTTTGTGTAAATGGTCCTTAAGGCCAAATCTCACGAGAATTTCAAAGCAATAGCACTAAGTTTGGAAGCGAGTAATCCACCTAAAAAAACAAGAGCCCTCACAGGTGCCAACGATTACCATAAGAATTATTGCCAAATAATATATTAGACACATATGCTGTGTTAATGCATTTAAAAATTGCAAAAATACCATAAAACTTGCACCTAACAACACCGGTTCGTATCAACTGATTTGATGATGAGTTCCAAGCAGCTACAGAAATGAAAAAATAAAGCGTACAGGACATGACAACAATACAGAAAACTGTAGCCCTAAACTATACAAACTTCGGAAAATAGAAAAGCAAATTCACAAAAAAAAAAGAAAATTAGAACATACTTATAGAAGAACTGAAAATTTTAGAAATCAGTAACTAGAAAATTCTATCAAAGAATAAAGAACCCCTGAAAAGACTAAACCTAAAGTGAATATGTGCAAAAACAAAGGTATAGGTAATAGTTATAATAATAAAGAAGATGGGTGGTTTTGCACAACTCAAACACACAGATCAATACGAAATAGGCAACACGGACCCAGCAGTGCCGTCAACATTAGATACATAAGAAATGCTGTAATGAAGTTTAGGAACAACAAAGAATCACAAAATTATGGAATCCCTGCGGAGCTACTTAAACCAGGCGACGAGAACTACTAACATAATTTCAAGGGTGTGAAATAACATTCTAGCTGAACTTGGACTATACCAATGTGAATTTAGAACTGGCCGCTCTACAATTGTTCAAATATTTCTACTTGGTTACATTCTGGAAAAAACAAGAGTTCAATTTTTTCCACCAAAGCTATATGAAGCCTTGAATAAACTGGGGATTCCAGGAAAATTGATAAACCTCAATGAGATGACAATGGTTGAGTTGTTTGCTCTGCAAAAATACACAAGAAACGTCCAGAACATTTGAAACAAAACAAAGCCTTCGACAAAGAGAAGTTTTTTGTTCAATATTGCCGTGAAAAACGGTTATACAATATTTTAGTGTAGATGCATCACCTTTTCTAAATCTGCGCAAACAATAGCCTATCCAGGTGATGTGGATTAGTCAGAAGATTGGTCCGAAAATCGAAGAAACCCTCGTTGATTTGATCAATGCTGACGGAAAGATTTGTCTTACGGTAATGGATCGAAAATTCAATTCATGGCAGCTAGCTACAACTAACAGAAGAACCAGAGATGTAGGTCAAAACTTTACTATGGAAAGCTACAATTTTAAGGCTGTGAAAGAGTTTGTTTACCTGCGATCTTCAACAAACATAGATAATGACACACAGTAGAAGTGTTGCTATACCTATTCTTAAAAAAGAAGACAGAAAATGGCGACACAGTTCAAGCTCCACACCATCTATGAGAGTACGGGTAGCCAATACATGGTTAACATCATTAAAATAGGTAAGACTATGGTGGGCATCTCAAGTGTCATCAAAAACAAAGACAAAACCCCACAAAAAGTCCTAAATCTTGAACCTGTCGGTAAAAGTTAAAGACCAAACGGTGAAAGAGGAAGATGAAACTAAGGTGGAAGAAGCAGGTTAATGAAAATGCAAGGAAGATCGGCGCAACCGACTGGAGAACTAAAGCTGATAACAACACAACAGTAGAAGTGCTGTTATACACATTGGAAACAAAGAAGAAAGAAGATAGTGACACAGTTCAAGCTCTACACCATCTATAAGAGTACAGGTAGCCAAGACATAGTTACCATCATCAAAATAGGTAAGACTATGGTGGGCAGGCCAAGTGTCATAAAAACAATAACAAAACCTCACAAAAAGTCCTAAATGCTGAACCTGTCGGTAAAAGTTAAAGACCAAACGGTAAAAGGGGAAGATGAAACTAAGGTGGAAGGAGCAGGTTAATGAAAATGCAAGGAAGATCGGCGCAACCGACTGGAGAACTAAAGCTGATAACAACACAACAGTAGAAGTGCTGTTATACACACTGGAAACAAAGAAGAAAGAAGATAGTGACACAGTTCAAGCTCTACATCATCTATAAGAGTACAGGTAGCCAAGATATAGTTACCATCATTAAAATAGGTAAGACTATGGTGGGTAGGCCAAGTGTCATCAAAAACAATGACAAAACCGCACAAAAAGTCCTAAATGTTGAACCTGTCAGTAAAAGGTAAAGACCAAACGGTAAAAGAGGAATATAAAACTAAGGTGGAAAGAGTAGGTTAATAAAGCTGCAAGGAAGATCGGCGCAACCGACTGGAGCACTAAAACTGATAACAACAAAACAGTAGAAGTGTTGTTATGCACATTGGAAACGAAGAAGAAGATGGCGACACAGTTCAAGCTCTACACCATCTATAAGAGTACAGGTAGCCAAGACATAGTTACCATCATTAAAATAGGTAAGACTATGGTGGGTAGGCCAAGTGTCATCAAAAACAATGACAAAACCACACAAAAAGTCCTAAATGTTGAACCTGTCAGTAAAAGGTAAAGACCAAACGGTAAAAGGGGAATATAAAACTAAGGTGGAAAGAGTAGGTTAATAAAGCTGCAAGGAAGATCGGCCCAACCGACTGGAGCACTAAAACTGATAACAACAAAACAGTAGAAGTGTTGTTATGCACATTGGAAACGAAGAAGAAGATGGCGACACAGTTCAAGCTCTACACCATCTATAAGAGTACAGGTAGCCAAGACATAGTTACCATCATCAAAATAGGTAAGACTATGGTGGGCAGGCCAAGTGTCATAAAAACAATAACAAAACCTCACAAAAAGTCCTAAATGCTGAACCTGTCGGTAAAAGTTAAAGACCAAACGGTAAAAGTGGAAGATGAAACTAAGGTGGAAGGAGCAGGTTAATGAAAATGCAAGGAAGATCGGCGCAACCGACTGGAGAACTAAAGCTGATAACAACACAACAGTAGAAGTGCTGTTATACACACTGGAAACAAAGAAGAAAGAAGATAGTGACACAGTTCAAGCTCTACATCATCTATAAGAGTACAGGTAGCCAAGATATAGTTACCATCATTAAAATAGGTAAGACTATGGTGGGTAGGCCAAGTGTCATCAAAAACAATGACAAAAACGCACAAAAAGTCCTAAATGTTGAACCTGTCAGTAAAAGGTAAAGACCAAACGGTAAAAGGAGAATATAAAACTAAGGTGGAAAGAGTAGGTTAATAAAGCTGCAAGGAAGATCGGCGCAACCGACTGGAGCACTAAAACTGATAACAACAAAACAGTAGAAGTGTTGTTATGCACATTGGAAACGAAGAAGAAGATGGCGACACAGTTCAAGCTCTACACCATCTATAAGAGTACAGGTAGCCAAGACATAGTTACCATCATTAAAATAGGTAAGACTATGGTGGGTAGGCCAAGTGTCATCAAAAACAATGACAAAACCGCACAAAAAGTCCTAAATGTTGAACCTGTCAGTAAAAGGTAAAGACCAAACGGTAAAAGGGGAATATAAAACTAAGGTGGAAAGAGTAGGTTAATAAAGCTGCAAGGAAGATCTGCGCAACCGACTGCAGCACTAAAACTGATAACAACAAAACCGTAGAAGTGTTGTTATGCACATTGGAAACGAAGAAGAAGATGGCGACACAGTTCAAGCTCTACACCATCTATAAGAGTACAGGTAGCCAAGACATAGTTACCATCATCAAAATAGGTAAGACTATGGTGGGCAGGCCAAGTGTCATAAAAACAATAACAAAACCTCACAAAAAGTCCTAAATGCTGAACCTGTCGGTAAAAGTTAAAGACCAAACGGTAAAAGGGGAAGATGAAACTAAGGTGGAAGGAGCAGGTTAATGAAAATGCAAGGAAGATCGGCGCAACCGACTGGAGAACTAAAGCTGATCACAACACAACAGTAGAAGTGCTGTTATATACACTGGAAACAAAGAAGAAAGAAGATAGTGACACAGTTCAAGCTCTACATCATCTATAAGAGTACAGGTAGCCAAGATAGAGTTACCATCATTAAAATAAGTAAGACTATGGTGGGTAGGCCAAGTGTCATCAAAAACAATGACAAAACCGCACAAAAAGTCCTAAATGTTGAACCTGTCAGTAAAAGGTAAAAACCAAACGGTAAAAGGGGAATATAAAACTAAGGTGGAAAGAGTAGGTTAATAAAGCTGCAAGGAAGATCGGCGCAACCGACTGGAGCAGTAAAACTGATAACAACAAAACAGTAGAAGTGTTGTTATGCACATTGGAAACAAAGAAGAAGATGGCGACACAGTTCAAGCTCTACACCATCTATAAGAGTACAGGTAGCCAAGACATAGTTACCATCATCAAAATAAGTAAGACTATGGTGGGCAGGCCAAGTGTCATAAAAACAATAACAAAACCTCACAAAAAGTCCTAAATGCTGAACTTGTCGGTAAAAGTTAAAGACCAAACGGTAAAAGGGGAAGATGAAACTAAGGTGGAAGGAGCAGGTTAATGAAAATGCAAGGAAGATCGGCGCAACCGACTGGAGAACTAAAGCTGATAACAACACAACAGTAGAAGTGCTGTTATACACACTGGAAACAAAGAAGAAAGAAGATAGTGACACAGTTCAAGCTCTACATCATCTATAAGAGTACAGGTAGCCAAGATATAGTTACCATCATTAAAATAGGTAAGACTATGGTGGGTAGGCCAAGTGTCATCAAAAACAATGACAAAACCGCACAAAAAGTCCTAAATGTTGAACCTGTCAGTAAAAGGTAAAAACCAAACGGTAAAAGGGGAATATAAAACTAAGGTGGAAAGAGTAGGTTAATAAAGCTGCAAGGAAGATCGGCGCAACCGACTGGAGCACTAAAACTGATAACAACAAAACAGTAGAAGTGTTGTTATGCACATTGGAAACGAAGAAGATGGCGACACAGTTCAAGCTCTACACCATCTATAAGAGTACAGGTAGCCAAGACATAGTTACCATCATCAAAATAGGTAAGATTATGGTGGGCAGGCCAAGTGTCATAAAAACAATAACAAAACCTCACAAAAAGTCCTAAATGCTGAACCTGTCGGTAAAAGTTAAAGACCAAACGGTAAAAGGGGAAGATGAAACTAAGGTGGAAGGAGCAGGTTAATGAAAATGCAAGGAAGATCGGCGCAACCGACTGGAGAACTAAAGCTGATAACAACACAACAGTAGAAGTGCTGTTATACACATTGGAAACAAAGAAGAAAGAAGATAGTGACACAGTTCAAGCTCTACACCATCTATAAGAGTACAGGTAGCCAAGACATAGTTACCATCATCAAAATAGGTAAGACTATGGTGGGCAGGCCAAGTGTCATAAAAACAATAACAAAACCTCACAAAAAGTCCTAAATGCTGAACCTGTCGGTAAAAGTTAAAGACCAAACGGTAAAAGGGGAAGATGAAACTAAGGTGGAAGGAGCAGGTTAATGAAAATGCAAGGAAGATCGGCGCAACCGACTGGAGAACTAAAGCTGATAACAACACAACAGTAGAAGTGCTGTTATACACACTGGAAACAAAGAAGAAAGAAGATAGTGACACAGTTCAAGCTCTACATCATCTATAAGAGTACAGGTAGCCAAGATATAGTTACCATCATTAAAATAGGTAAGACTATGGTGGGTAGGCCAAGTGTCATCAAAAACAATGACAAAACCGCACAAAAAGTCCTAAATGTTGAACCTGTCAGTAAAAGGTAAAGACCAAACGGTAAAAGGGGAATATAAAACTAAGGTGGAAAGAGTAGGTTAATAAAGCTGCAAGGAAGATCGGCGCAACCGACTGGAGCACTAAAACTGATAACAACAAAACAGTAGAAGCGTTGTTATGCACATTGGAAACGAAGAAGAAGATGGCGACACAGTTCAAGCTCTACACCATCTATAAGAGTACAGGTAGCCAAGACATAGTTACCATCATTAAAATAGGTAAGACTATGGTGGGCAGGCCAAGTGTCATCAAAAACAATGACAAAACCTCACAAAAAGTCCTAAATGCTGAACCTGTTGGTAAAAGGTAAAGACCAAACATAGGTGGAAGGAGCAGGTTAATGAAGATGCAAAGAATACGACTGAATGACGAAACAAATGCAACAATTTCTTGTAGACTTGCTACTGAGTTATTTATTAGAATGTAAACTCTTCACATCAATAAACTTATTATAGTCTTCAATGTGTTCGCTAACTACTAATCTTTCAAATGCTCGTCGAAGCAAAAGCTGTTAAGATGTGGAAAACAATTGAAAATTGAAGTTTGTGGTAAGGAATTTCTTTTTTATTTCATTCTTTCCTTAATCAAGTATCAAAAATTCCAGTCACATAAGGGTTGTTATCATGCTGATCACACTTTTATTATTGTATTCCTTAGCTACATGGCTACATCCAGTATTACAGTAAAACTGGTCAAGTAATCATAATACGTTGTTTTATTAAAAAAAGTAATTCACTTCTTTATGCAGGAACATTGAATTTTAAAGCAATTAAATGTTAACGCTTTTACAGAAATCATCTTGGAAGATTTGCAATTGATCAAATATTTGAAAAATTTCATATATTAATAACAATTAAGTTTAAAAAAATCCAGATGCAAACATTATTAGAAAAAATACTCGTTTCTAAAACCGTTTTCTGTAATATTTCTAACAATATAGCAACAGTTGTTGACAAATCATTTAATCATAACAAAAATTCCTTAACAATCTTCAACTAATCTATAGCACGGCCACTATTCCAGCATTTTGCAATAAATTGGATAACAGGTGTTTGCATTATGAGTAATGCACACTTGTCATTGACGCACAGCTAATATTTACAACTTAAGATGAAATTCACTTCTCATAGCAGTGAATCAGAATGGCAATAAAAGTGTACTCACCTATAATGCGGAGGAGGTAGCTTCTGCACTGCCTCTCGCATCTTCAGCAGCCGGTCGTGGTCACTAAGGGAGTTTCGGCTAACACTATTGCAACCTTGCACTGCATTAACAAAGCTTTGGTAGAGCTGGTAGGTGCAAAGCGGATTTGGAAGCTCTCTGTAACAAATCAATTTAGTCAAAATTCAATTATTCATACATGAAAGAAAGTCTAATTGCTGAAGCAATTGTGTTTGAACCATTCACGTTATATATATTTTATGAGCCACGCTCCAGTCATTTAATAGGTTTTCTAGTCAAATTGCTCAATTCGTTGCAGTATACAAACTGTCTTTATTATAAGCGTTTGATGACCCCCCGTATATACAATCGTAATAAAACTATAAGCTACGAAAGTACTACAAAATTTCAGTACAATCCTCCCTCTGCCCTTTTGCTAGAGCAAATTCCCAACGTTCTGGAACTATTTTTTCTGCAATTTTATTTAAAAAAACCAAGAATTGATGAAAAAACTGTCTTAAAGTACAAACGTATCTAATAAAAAACAGACGTCGATAAAAACCTAAATTTTCCATACACATTTAGTCTACAATTTCGTTAATAATAGAGGCATGACGATTTGTCGGAAATATTTGCTAGCCTGTTAGACGTAGCAGTGTTGATAATAAAAGGCTATACTAAGATTAGACAGGATTAAGCTATATCATCTTCGCTTGCTTCAACGCATCAAGTTAAATATCAAAATTAGCTTCAAATGACCTCTCTTACTTTCAAAGTCGAGGATATTCAGGGTAAAGAATTGCCAACATGTTGACGTAGTCCAACAATAACAAAGTTTTACAAAAAGTAAATATATAACAGTGCACCTAAACATAGACTGTTTTTGTTATTGCCAAGGTAATAAATCATCAGAGCTTAAAGGGCTTTCCGAACAATGAGTGTCAATCAAGATTTACAATCTAAGTCAATACGTCACCAACTAAATCTTCACTATCTCTGTGATGTCATAAAAATTAGCACGGAAGATGCTTGGTGATACTAAAAAAAACTCGAATGTGACAACAAAGTATAAGCTGTCTATAATCGCCCAACAAAGGGCATGCAAATACAACAGATTATAATCGCACTGCTTTGGGGATTAAATTAAAATCGATTCAATGCACTACAGATTTATTTAGCCTGTAAATGTAATTAGATTAAGCCTGAAGTGTCTAGTTAATACTTAACATGATTTGTAAATAGCTAATAATAAATGTTTAATTCCGTTACATTTTTTTGTTTCTGTTTAGCACCCATCAGTAACATAAAACATCACATAGTTTGAACCTGTTCCAACATAAAAAAATCTAAACCAAAAAGTCTGTGTTTCCAATACCCGAAATATCCAAGCTGGATCAAGCCGTTTTACTTTTGACTTTCGGACAGATCTCTTCTCTCTTAACTCTCGTATGTACTAATCTCTCGTCATTTGATATTATTCAACAACACCACTAGAACTTTCATTCTGTACTATTATTATTTGCCATTGCCTGTCCTAAGCCAGAATGACAAATGTGTAAAACAACCTGGGTTCAGCTGGCTCTGGCTGATTGTACCCAGTAAGGGCCTCTTGTCTAAGGAACAGGTGAAAAGTAGTCAACGTCTCGGAATAGTCCGGAGTCACCAAAACGAAGGTCTTTACAACTGTCTAATCTAACAAAAAAGACTGGGTGAACTATATGAAGGGTTTGTTAACAGAAGATAAAGTGCAATTCAAGACAGCATGGCCATAACTAAATATGCAAAATCACTACGTCCTATATCTATATGTCGCACCAGAATTATTATTAAATGGTCTAGGGAAGGTCTTCAAGTTAAATTGTATTTGGATTTTATGGTTGTTATTATTTCAACAAGCCAATGGAGATTCAGTTTTCATTAACACCATATAGACATAATGTTGCATTTTTGCACTCAATTATATGTATAAAATAGTGCTACAGGCCATTTTGGCCTATGGTTTCAATTCCCTTCTTCTATATTTTTCTGCCTTTAATCTCTATTTTCCATTCTCTTAGCTCGTCTTCCCTTCTGCTTTCTGTTCGAGTGCTTTCCGTATGGGCTCTTCTTTTCCTCTGCTCATTATATTGTAACGATGGACGTCCTGTGTGGCTTTAATTTGTGTATGTACCTACGTTGTGGATGTTTTCTGGGTATTACAGTGCGCTTCGGCTGGGTTACAGATGATTAGACGGTGGTACTTAGGCTGCAAACCTTCGCCTCTCACACCAAAAGGAAACGTCACGGAGTTCTAATATTCTTTATTATGACCAAGTGTAAAAATGTACTACATACTTGATGTCAGATGGTTGTCGGAGGCTCGTCTAGCAGCAAGAAAGGTTGGGAGCTCATCTGGTGCCTCTTGTGGCAGAAACAATAGTAAGAAAAAAGATTAGGGCGGTTTACAATCTGGCTAACAGTGAGGTCACTGTGATGCCGTTTTAAATACTGTTTAGAAAAGTACAGTCAGAAAAATAGTCGGTGCGCCCACAGTTTTACTAACAAGTTTCCTTGCAGTGCTGGACTAATCGGACTGTTTTGTATTTAGAGAAGTAAAAGAGAGGCAAAGAGTCGGTGCGCCCAGTCTTACTAACAAGTTTCCTTGCAGTGTTGGACTGTGTTACACCTAGACAAGTCAAAGAGAGGCAAAGAGTCGGTGCGCCCACAGTTTTACTAACAAGTTTCCTTGCAGTGCTGGACTGATCGGACTGTTTTGTACTTAGAGAAGTAAAAGAGAGGCAAAGAGTCGGTGCGCCCAGTCTTACTAACAAGTTTCCTTGCAGTGTTGGACTGTGTTACACCTAGCCAAGTAAGAGAGGCAAAGAGTCGGTGTGCCCACAGTTTTACTAACAAGTTTCCTTGCAGTGTTGGGACTGGTCGGACTGTTTTGTACTTAGAGAAGTAAAAGAGAGGCAAAGAGTCGGTGCGCCCAGTCTTACTAACAAGTTTCCTTGCAGTGTTGGACTGTGTTACACCTAGCCAAGTAAGAGAGGCAAAGAGTCGGTGTGCCCACAGTTTTACTAACAAGTTTCCTTGCAGTGTTGGGACTGGTCGGACTGTTTTGTACTTAGAGAAGTAAAAGAGAGGCAAAGAGTCGGTGCGCCCAGTCTTACTAACAAGTTTCCTTGCAGTGTTGGACTGTGTTACACCTAGCCAAGTAAGAGAGGCAAAGAGTCGGTGTGCCCACAGTTTTACTAACAAGTTTCCTTGCAGTGTTGGGACTGGTCGGACTGTTTTGTACTTAGAGAAGTAAAAGAGAGGCAAAGAGTCGGTGCGCCCACAGTCTTACTAACAAGTTTCCTTGCAGTGTCGGACTGTGTTACACCTAGACAAGTAAAAGAGAGGCAGAGTAGGTGCACCCACAGTCTTACTAACATTTTCTTGCGGTGTCGAACTGTGCTACACCTAGTAAAGCAAGGGTTAAACAAGTTGTAATCTGTCACAGTCATTCTACGTATTACGCATAGAAATACCACATGCACCAAACTTGACTTTCTATGACCACACATAATTTTCTATTATCATATAAATTTACATATCTGTTTTGTGAAAGAAAAATAATGATAGAGAAACATTTTGTTGTGTTACAAAATAAAAATTTAGTGAATCAATCTGTCAATTCCGCTGTCAAGTATCTTTTTTTATTTAAAGTACTTCAGAAACTGTTAAAAGCAATTTTCAAAGTAAATTTTTATTTTCCAGCTCTACGCATGTTTCTATGGTAATGATGATGAAAAGTCCGTTATAATCCTAACGGGCTAAGACTGTAAAGTGACTCTTTACCTGTAGAAACATAGCTTAGTAAATGGGCGTTTGCGATTCAGAATACCATAAAATATTGAACGTAACACGTCAACTGGTTATAGTGCTAATAATTTATATGAATTTTTATCTCAATATGTGTACATTGTACAATAATATTAAAAGCTTTCACAATGTCGTCAGTCGGCATTAAGACTACATCAATAACAATCAAAATCTCCCACTAATCAGCTCCTGCAAGTTATCAAACAACTGCATCAGCACATAAAGTGAACTGATAAGCAACAGTAGCTCAAATCAGTTTTTAGATGAGAATCTGTCTACTAATTTTGTCAATTTTTCCTGGTTGTAACTACATTCTGAGATTGTTTACAATCAGGCATAAAACAAATTCAATAACTTGTGATATTGAAATTAATAAGTGGATGTTGGTTGAATCACCATGTTGTATAACCAAAAATAAAAAATCATGACGTCAGTTCCATGGCAGTCGAGTTAGGAAATTCAGTTACTTCAGTACTATGGGCCATAGATACATCTTAAAGAGTTATGTTAAAATTCAGAAATAGCTCAAGCATCGAGTAAAAATGTATATAATTAAAACAATTCAATATTTCTACAATAACAATATGCAGATGTGAATAATATCAAAATAATTACGAAATTTACACTTCTATCAACAGTATATGTTGGCAACCATATAATGGCAGATTATTCTAATCTCGAGCAAACATCTGAGTTAAAGGTTCGCTAAGGTTGAATTATTTTTAAACTTAAAACTGTCACGTATCAGGAATTCCAACATTTTAAAAGATGTATTTACTGCGTCTTTATACAACTATCAAACATAACGCGTAAATCCACTACTTATTTTCTTTACTCCATTTATACATTTTGTAATATTATTTTGTAACGACTGACAATCATCGATAAATTCAACCACCTTCCACAGTTGAATATCATCAGCAAACAATGGGTGCTCTGAGTTTTCAATGACAATAGGCAAGTCATTAATGAATAAAAAAAAATAACGGTCCGAAAATGGCACCCTGAGGTACACCGGATGCTGCAATGTATACGTTAGAAACACAACTGGTATAGACCACATATTATCTCCTGCTGTGTTGCTTGATATCGCTAAGACATTTGATAGAGTCTGGCTGGAAGGCCTTAAACTCGTCCAGCTGTAAATATCAAGCTATCTACAATCAGTAATCTGCTGATTTCTAGACAATAGCACCTTTGTAATGTGTGCCAATTCAACTACCTCCTGTAGCAAATCTATTAAGGTTGGTGTTCCACAGGGAAGCGTTTAGGGCCAGTGTTGTTTAACATATTTGTTAAGACATTCAATGTACGCAAACGATACGGTGATTATATCGCAAAGCTTTAATCTTACAGAGACTATAGCTCATCTACAACTGGCTGTCAACGAAATAAACAAATAGTTAATGAAATGGAACATAACACTCAACCCTAATGTGTTAAGTGTCATCATAATACAACCACGCTGTATATTACTTGTAACTTTTAACAATGCTATGAAGAACAATGTACTTTGTTGAACTGGCATAAAATAAATTTTAAAAAAACATCTGTTAATAAGAAAGGAACTGAAAAATACAATTAAATTATTGGAAAATCGTAAGTAGTGAAAGTTTTTTAATAAAATAGTGTGAATTACTTTGTCGAAGGCCTTGGCAAAGTCGGTGTATATAAAGACTTGTCAGTTCGATCAGTAGAGTTAAGCAACGCTCTTTCTGGTCAGAACTTGAATGGGAGTTCCACGGCTGCTTCTCTCGGCGCCTCGTGATACGGCTGTCACGTAAATAGTTGGTCCCGGCTGTCATAATAACATCATGACAGTCGTTAGTGGGGTTGGAAGTCCCCATAAAATGTACAGCGACGCCTGTAATTGGCCTAACGGCTGTTGGCTGAGTACCAAAATAAATAAATAACTAAATAGTTCTTGTGTAAATGGATACAAATTAGTAACGGTTGAGCGATTTGGCATGAACCCATGCTGTGTATTTTATGCTTCTGATCTTACATAAGAAAATAGCTTTGATATTGATTAAAGTATAGATATGGGTTTATAATTAATTAGATTGGTTTTATCACCACTCTTGTACACCGGACATACTTTCGTAATTTTCCATTTATCAAGATATGAGTTCGCAGAGAAAGATTAAATAAAATTGTTACAGGAAAAGCTAGAAACTCCGAACACGCCTTGTATATATAGATGGGAATTCTAGTACAACCAAGAACTGTTTTGGATTTGAGAGAACGCAAAATTAATATCGTCTTTTCTACAGTTACGTGCTCAATGCCAAAGTTACCCCCATTGTACATTTCCTCCAAGTCCATATTTATACCTTCCTGAGTATAAAAGTTACGTGCAACTGCATCAGTTGTCTGCAGAGTTATTAAAGCATGTACTGTAGCGCAGCTGTCATAAATGGCCTAAAAACGTCATAAGCCATAAACCAAAGAATATAAAATGTAATTATATAGTGCGTTACTAAATGAGCTAGTAAAGGTGTTTAAGAAAGATCTGTAATGTCCAGTTTGATTTGTGTCATCGAGTAAACAACGTAAACTAACTTTTGTAAACGTCAAGATGCAATTTTTAGCACAGCAAGATCCATGTCGCCGAAGCAGGGATATCGCCCAACAAAAGAGAAGAGTTGCGTAAGTACCCTTTTGCCCCGACTAACAATAGACCGGGCGAAAAAGGAAAGTCAACCCAGGTGGACAATACGGTCGTAAACGACTCGACCACTTATGGGACAATAGAGAGGGGGAGCCTCGCTAGACAATCCTATTATATTCAAAAGAATAGGAAATATTCCTTCAATTCACGCGCAACCTATATTAAGCACAAGTAGCTTAGTTTTCGATATCATCACATCACTTCTGCATTGCGACTTGACTCATTTTGGGCAGTCGATGACCAAGGTCTGTTATATATAAATAATTCCGTCTCGAAAATCAGGCTGTATTTGTATTTAAATCAATATTAATGAATTTGTATGTTTGTGATTTTTATGTGTTCTAAAGTTAATACACTGATTTTGTCTTCTACTTTAAAAAAATTGCCAAAATTTTACAGGTGCAGTCAAAATGGACTCTTCAATGTGTAAAATTTCTTATATACAGATTGATGTCCCTTTTAATTTTTTTCCTAGTCCCCACGTAAGCACAATGAAGTCCGTTGTCATATGGTTTTCTCTTACATTTTCTGTGCAAACAATTCTTTATTTTTGTCTTTAACAATAAAAGGCGTAAACCATGGAGGATATCTGTGTTTTAATGGTTTAGATTTAGAAATAGAAATACTAATAGCCAAATCAAATAATTCATAGAATTTCTGAACAGCTAACGTCTGCAAAATTATCTAAGTATGTCAATTTGTTTAATATAACCTATAATAGAGCTCAAGAAAATTTGCTCTTTTACAGCTATATTGCTCATCCCCGAAAGTATTTCTATATTTTACTCTGGCACAGTGTAAAGAACGTTTTAACAGACAGTTGTAGTGCATCTTCTTGAACGAAAGGGTTATTGCATTTAATATCAACCTAACCACCATAACCCAACCCCTGTCACATTTTCTGGAGAGTTGTAGATCGTTATGATCAGCATGTTTATGTCATTTGCGATTGCACAGGTGTTAGCCTGAAGTTGTAATTTAAGCTATAACTAGCGAGTCCTGCTGGCGTAGCAAATAAAATAAATAATTTTGGTGTTACACTAAAATGGCCCAACGTGGGGCGCCATTTTAGTGTAACACCAAAACTATTTATTTTATATGCCACGGCAGCTATATGCACTCTTGACGGTGGAAAATACAAAGCACATAAAAATCAACATCAGTACCATCACTACACCTAGCCTAAACTAACAAAATTACGTCGGAGTGCTCCCTGTTCTATATGGTTTTGGGACGTTACAGGTATTTTTTAACCTAACCTAACCTAACCTAATCTTACCTAAGCTCACCTAGCCTAACCCAGCCTAATCTAACCTAACGCAAATTATGTCCGAGTGCTCCCTGTTCTGTCTGGTTCTGCTGCGTTACATGTATTTTTTACTTTTTGTCATGTAAATTTCCACTCCCTCCCCTACCACCGTAAGGGGACATTTCTGTGCTAAAAGGCCACCACTACCGGGCTCCTTTGAGGGCCCTCTTGTCTCTTAGTGTAATAGGACCATAAATAACCGTAGTCTAGCCAAGATTTGCGCTGATGGTAGTAATACTGTGCCAATGGCGTATTCTTTTAACACTATGGCATAAAACAACTAGAGATTCTCTGTTGCAATGGAAATTTTAGATAAATCGACATTCAAACTCTCCTATGACAACATTGTTTCTTCTATGGTTTCTTGCAGCCGATCCCCTATAGCTTGAGATGACATTCTTTCACTCTACACTGTTTATAAGTCTGTCATCTCAACCATTCATACAATTGCGTGTAGGGTATCCTTGTACCTCTTCCTTCGGTGCTCCTTCCAGCAGCTCCCCATACATAATGCATTTAGGAAGTCTATTTGGACAACACAGGCTGCCAATCCCAAACGTGACTTCGCCACTAGCCTCTTGATAGTGCTTCAGTTTCTTTGAAGAACTTCAGCAATCGAAACTCGAAGATACCGAAGATACCTCTGTTGGAGTCACTGTAAAACTGATATGTCTTGAATACGGTACCCAGCTGTAACAGCCATATAATAGGGTCTAGCTGATGACAGCCCGATAAGCAGCTACCGTTGTTCGCATATGAAGATCGTGATAAGGAAATATGCGAGCTTTTAGCTTCTACACTTATGCAGTTTTTAATCTTCGAGTCTAGATTGGCCTTGTGATTGACGACGTTTCCCAGGTAGTTAAATTGCTCAACAAATTCCAAGGGATTGCTTGTTATGGTGACCTCTTTGTGAATAGTAGCGTTCAATCAGCAAGCAAAAAATTGGTCTGCCTTAGGTAGTGAGCGCGCTTTCTAATAGGTGACAGACGTACCGACATGGTAAAGGTAGCAACATTATAGTAACTTCAATAGATTGACTGAGGTGTTCACAGTAATATAAAAAATTACATTAGCTTTTTAATTTTTTTCATGGAGGCGAGAAAGGCCTCTATTTGACATACCTGTATTATAAGGATAGATTTAGCTTTTTTCCCATGCTCTAGTATAGTTTTTAGTACTTAATATGTAATTCCAGGTCCCTCCAGCACAATCCTGGCATATTCGCAGTATCAGGCATATAGACATTTTATATTGTAATGATGCCCTTAATTAATATGACTTTAGTAAAAACTTTGTATTACAGATTCTTTGGTGTATGACAAATTAACCAGTGTAGTATGGCAAACGCTCAAATTCGTTCCGACAGCTCTTTAACCTCAAAATTGACTGCAACAACAAATGATCTGCAGGTACAAGAAATCAGAGTAATCTGAATTTAAAAACACCAAAAATGGCAAGAATACATTAGGTAAATACTGCGAATTATGTGACGTAGTTTCCGGCTAACCTTGTATTGTTTCAGATTAAGTAAACCGACCCTCTGATCTTCTTTTGTTTTATTTCTGGTAATGTCACAAAATCAGCTCCAATTCACAAATTTAAGGGACGCTACCTCGATAATTCAAGTCTGGATGGATCTGAGCAGCTGGAATCACGTACAACCCCTCGGGCAACGTTCAATCTTGAAGAACCCCATGGTTTATCATGCTTTGGCAATGCTTTCCTGTGGAATCCTAACTTAAACGGAGAGCTTCATATGCCGGATACATTTTCTAGTGACGCCACGGCAATTACACACTTGGGAACGGCTTGTTGGTTTCAATTTCTATACCGAGGCATTCCTGAAGGTCTTCTCTAAACGTAGTACACGATGTCTCCAATCAGTCGAAAAAAGGCTCCTTTTCTTGGGAATGGTCACTTTAAATTTTGCTCTGCTTTTAATCACTTAGTTTAATTGCACTGATTCACTTAGTTTAATTGCACTGATTCACATGAGTTTATTTAGCACTGCACTAATTGTCTGTTCCTCTCGACCAGTTTGTCATATTTCATTGCTTTGCTCGCAC
Organism: Agriotes lineatus; assembly: GCA_940337035.1. NCBI lineage: Eukaryota > Metazoa > Arthropoda > Insecta > Coleoptera > Elateridae > Agriotes > Agriotes lineatus. The sequence continues at coordinate 135,454 of CALNHX010002834.1, forward strand.
TGCTCCTTTACCCGTCAGTTACCTTGCCGTTTGTTGGCTTATAAACGTTTCATACTCATAACGCTCATGTACTTTCTGTCCCAAATCATCTTTGTATTATTTCAAATTCACATTAGTGTATTGATTTCACCAAACTCAAATCTGTTAGCTACATAAATTAAGCTATGCTTGCCATTCCGAACACCAATTATTACTGAAACGCTGAACGTAACCCTTTCAAATTCTGCCTTTTCTAATCCCAACCTTTCTCTCCCAAATTCTAGTTACTGCTGCTCATATCAAGTGCATTTATTAGTGTAAAATAATGACTATCTTGCAATAAATAAAATATTTAACTCTGTGCTCATTTTGAAAAATGCTAGTTGAAGATGCACATTTCAACACACATCTGTCAATAGTTCCTTAAAAGGTAGAAACTAATTAGCAATTGTAATTACTGTTAATTACACAGACAATAACTGTAAATTAGATATAACATCTTATGCAATTTTTTGTACTGATGGACCTTTAGGCTCGATCCACACTATCGGGCTACTCTCGGTTCGATCTCGCTCCGCTCAAATATTTATACATTGTTAGCAATGGGCACATTCACACTATCGGTAACGCTCAAGCTCAGGTCGTGCCTATAGCTAACAATGTATAAAAAATTGAGCGGAGCGAGATCGAACCGAGAGCAGCCCGATAGTGTGGATCAAGCCTTAACGTATGCAGATGAAAATAACTTTATTATTTTACAAACAAGACGGAAACAATAGTTGCCATACAAGCATTAATTAATGTAAAGTATAAAACAATTATCAGACATCATATATCGCATCGCACTTCAAAGGCAAACAATTAAATAGCAAATAAAATGCACATTGATTACACAAAAACGTTTTTATGAAACGTAAACATCCTTGGAAGGTTACTTAAAAGGTATTATCAATGTACCATTACACAATTTATGCAATGTAATATTGTATTATTAACAGCTTAATTTATAACAATTTTTCTTTAGTTCTATTCATCGATTTTAACTTAACACTTTGTATCTTACCATTTCAAAATTATGCAAATTCGAAACTGCCCTGTGACGCTTTCACATAATCAGTGATCAGATCTATCATTACCAGTATGCATGTGCTGCAAATGTTTCAGACGCTGATAATAGCAAATCTTCCTGTACCTTCTGAACATGGAGCAGATTAAACTTCAACGGTCAAATTTCAAGAATTCAATTAGCAAAACGCACGTTACAAACATATCCGATTGATAAGCTAATATTAGCAATCCCCTAGTTCTAAAATTGTAAAACTATGACGTATGCCTTGTTTTCTATTTATCATCTAATCCCGAAATCAAGCATGTCTGAACGTTTTAATACCACCTTCGTTGAGCTCCCTCTCGAGAAAGGTATTAACCCCTGGGGCTTTCACAAAAATTTGATAACGAATCGTATTTAAGGGCTTGCTGAACTGTTTCAAGCCAGTATTCGTCGTAACTGCAAAGTTTCCTCAGATTGTTACGCTTTCTAAGAGTTTTGTAGCAGCCGATTACTTAAAAGTGTGTTAATAACTATGTGGTGTAAGTACAAATCTTCTGAATTCTAAACTGAATATTACTATAAAATAGTTGATGTTACAAAATATAAGATTTCATAAAAGCAGCTATTTTTAAACATGAATACAGTCGGAAAAGTTCAAACATTATTTCCTGAACGGGTACTAAGAAAAATGTAATCTCAAGATAGCACTTAAATTCTCGATCATATCGATAACAGCTTTATCTCAAGTGCCTACTTACTATAATATTTAATAAAAGAAGCCGTTCAATCACTTAACGTTTATTTGTTCACTCGTTTTGAAAGGTACCTGGTGCGATGTATAAATGAATAAACTACTCCTTAAACGTAAGTTTCATCTCAAAAAGCACTTAATTTGTAGCTGAGTGTGTTGATTATTTGCGTAAATAAATATTCCAGTGTAAATTGCCACCAAAGGCTACAATGAAGACGTTAGAAAATAAAAAGATGGTTTGTCTTACAGTTGATTGTTTAATAGAAGATTTCTTCTCATTTCAGGTGTAACACCAATACTGCTTCTAGCAGTTGCAGTAAATGCCAATGTTTCACTACTAGATGGTAAGTAGTATTCAGTAGTAATAAAACTAAACAAATTACTGCTGCAAAACATCTAGAATAATCGTCTACTGCAACATAAGCACCACTCTAAATAATATTTCCTTAAATTGCAGCAACAATTCCAACAGAATGTCCATATCCAGACCCAATCGACCACACCGTGCATCTACAACATGAAACTGACTGTAACAAATTCTACAAATGCTTCAATGGCAACAGGTTTCTGTATGATTGTCCTGGTGGTACATATTTCAATCCATACCTACAAGTCTGTGACTGGAATAAAGAGGAAAATTGTAGAAGCTACATAACCACTGCAGCACCCACTACTGTAGAAACAACTGCAGCACCTAGCACTACTGAACCCACAACTCTGAAACCTGAAATTAGTACAGAAGAACCCAAAACATCCACAACTGTACGTCCTACTGAAGAACCAAGTACAACGAAAGAATGGACTACATTTGCTCCAACGTCAGATGTTACTACACCCAAAGGAACTACAACTGGCAGACCTTCAACTGAAGAACCAAATACAACGGAAGAATGGACTACAGCTCTTCCAACTGAAGAACCAAATACAACGGAAGAATGGATTACATCTCCTCCAACTACATCTCCTCCAACTTCAACTGTAGTTACTACAACTGAAGAACCTACCACTAGAGAACCTACAACTGGAGGACCTACAACTGGTGGTCCTATAACTGGAGGACCTACAACTGGAGGACCTACAACTGAGGGACCTGCAACTGGAGGACCTACATCTGTAGGACCAACAACGGAAGGATGGTCTATAGCTACAACTTCACCTGCAGTTCCTACAACTGAAGAACCTACCACTGAGGGACTTACAACTGGAGGACCTACATCTGAAGGACCAACAACGGAAGAATGGTCTACAGTTACTCCAACTGAAGAACCAAATACAACGGAAGAATGGACTACAGCTCCTCCAACTGAAGAACCAAATACAACGGAAGAATGGATTACATCTCCTCCAACTACATCTCCTCCAACTTCAACTGTAGTTACTACAACTGAAGAACCTACCACTAGAGAACCTACAACTGGAGGACCTACAACTGGTGGTCCTATAACTGGAGGACCTACAACTGGAGGACCTACAACTGAAGGACCAACAACAGAAGGATGGTCCACAGCTACAACTTCACCTGCAGTCCCTACAACTGAAGAACCTACAACTGAGGGACCTGCAACTGGAGGACCTACATCTGTAGGACCAACAACGGAAGGATGGTCTATAGCTACAACTTCACCTGCAGTTCCTACAACTGAAGAGCCTACAACTGAGGGACTTACAACTGGAGGACCTACATCTGAAGGACCAACAACGGAAGAATGGTCTACAGTTACTCCAACTGAAGAACCAAATACAACGGAAGAATGGACTACAGCTCCTCCAACTGAAGAACCAAATACAACGGAAGAATGGATTACATCTCCTCCAACTTCAACTGTAGTTACTACAACTGAAGAACCTACCACTAGAGAACCTACAACTGGAGGACCTACAACTGGTGGTCCTATAACTGGAGGACCTACAACTGGAAGACCTACAACCGAAGGACCAACAACAGAAGGATGGTCCACAGCTACAACTTCACCTGCGGTCCCTACAACTGAAGAACCTACAACTGAGGGATCTACAACTGGAGGACCTACATCTGAAGGAACAACAACGGAAGAATGGTCTACAGTTACTCTAACTGAAGAACCAAATACAACGGAAGAATGGACTACAGGTACTCCTGGCGAAATTACTACAGAAGAACCCGAAAGATCCACAACTGCACGTCCTACCCAAGAACCAAGTACAACACAAGAATGGAATACGTCTATTATTGTTACTTCAGAAGCAAATACTACAGAAGAACCAAATCCAACTACTGCAACTGCAGAACCAAGTACTACTACAGAAATTACCACTGAAGAACCAAGTACTCCAGAAGAGACTACAACAGAAGAACCCAACACAACTACAGACTCTCCTGTAGAAACCACTGCTAGTTTTACAACAGAAATATCGACCTCAGCAACTGAAGAAGCAATTACTTCAGAAGGAACAACTGAAGTAAGTACTGCTAAACCAACAAAGCCAACGAAACCACCAAAGCCAACAAAGCCGACCAAGCCACCAAAGCCAACAAAGCCGACCAAGCCACCAAAGCCAACAAAGCCGACCAAACCACCAAAGCCAACAAAGCCGACCAAGCCACCAAAGCCAACAAAGCCAACCAGACCGCCAAAGCCAACAAAGCCAACGAGGCCACCAAAGCCAACAAAGCCAACCAGACCGCCAAAGCCAACAAAGCCAACGAGGCCACCAAAGCCAACAAAGCCAACCAGACCACCAAAGCCAACGAAACCAACGAAGCCAACCAGACCACCAAAGCCAACAGAACCTACTAAGCCTCCACAACCAACCAAACCTACCAAACCGCCTAAGCCAGAATCCAGTGAAGAGAGTAATAGTTCTGAAAGCAACAGCAGCAGCAGCTCAGAAAGCAATAGCTCTGAAAGCAAAGAATGCAATGATAGCAGTTCAGAGAATAGTAGTTCTAGCTCTGAGAGCCGCTCAAAGTCCAAAGAATGTAACAGTAAATCGAATGAAAGCAAGGATAAGTCAAATGAAAGCAAGGACAAGTCAAATGAAAGTAACAACAAATCCAATGGAAGCAAAAATAAATCAAAAGAAAAGAACCTCGATTTGGAAGACCCAATTATTCAAAGACTACTAGAAATTGAGAGTCGTCATCGAGTACGTAATATCTAAAGGCGTAAGGACGTAAAGTAATTGTAAATGTATGCATATTGTAACAGTATTAATTTAAATAAAATAAAATAATTATATCTGCAATGCTTGATATTTTTTTTCAATTAGAAATATGTAAGCAGCTTAACTCTAAATTTGATCTAATCAATAGTAAAAAAAAATCAGTTAAAAATTAATAAACATTAGTAATCACTTCAGAATTATTGTAGAATAAAAAAATGTATTAAAATCGCTCACCGAAAATACATCTTCAGCAGCGAAGCAACAGAATGAATGTCCTGCAGAATATCTTCAGTGTACAAGTCTGGTATTCTATCCTCGTCAAACGCATTTCTCAATTTTTGTATGTTAGATGTAACACCAGACAATCTATAAAGAGAAAAACACTTGTAATTCATATACAAAAAGAACCATGCACTGACCAACCTATAAATACCATCCACAATGCCATGCTTCTCTATAAATTCTGCACAACACTTCAACACTGTAGGAATATCATGGTCAGAATTCAGCAGATGCTCGCCAAGGTCGCACCCAAACACCCGCTCCTTCAGGATTCCAGACTGCTTCAGCCTTCGCCTGGATGGACGATTCAGAATGAAGCTCCTGAAGAAAGCGATTAACTTTCCGTGTTTCCTTAGTACGGGCTTCACCGGGGTTAAAGCTAAAGATCTGCAAACGTACTGGAGTAGTAGAGAATCATCAACACCATTGAGATCTTACCCTACAACTGGAGGAGGTAGTGGCATGTTCCGAGGTACTTTATCGCCAATGATGTGGACACAGTGCTGAGGGAAGAAGCCTACCTGGAACCCACGCTTGCCTCGCCACCACATAGACTCGGCCGGACTGGCCATGTCAATCACTGATATCATGTCACCTACCTCCAAATTCAACTCATCTCGAGCCTGCAATCGACAATTTAAATTAAGATGGCAAACACAAATATTCCGTTATAATAAATACTAGCTGTTTTGTAATTGAACTTTAAAATAATATTAAAATTTGCTTTGACATTTTTTCATGGGGTTCCCCTAAATCATTTTTTAAAAAAATGTGTTTTTAAGCCACTTAAACTATTAAGAGATAATCAGGCACCTGCCAGTCCTTTACAAATAAGCAAATCTACAGCTAAGAAAGGAAGAGGGTTGCATGAGGTAGCATTTGATTCGGAGCTGGGTATAACTTTACTACGTTTGAGTGATAATTCTACTGTAACAAATGTAAGAACTGTTAAACCTGTAGTAAAGGTAAAACTCTATAACAGAACTCAGAATATGAATATTCTTGGACATCCAAATGCAATGGTGGGTTGGTTACGAGACAAATATGGGTTGGCGATACTTTAGTAAACGCTTGAAAAATATATAAACCCATCTGTTATCAAGAGGAAATACATCTACAGCTGTTCTTGCTACAAAAAAAGTAATAAATTTAGATCGACTTACAAAAGTAAGTAAAACACACACAAAAACGGGGAAATAGACGTGGGATGAGCCCCGGTGTAATACTTGTGTTTAACACGCAATGTTAGAGGTTAGTATTTGCTCAATATGACAATGCGCAACCGCATATGTAATTGATACAAACTGTCATTAACTAAAATACATTTGTATCAATTTTATAATTATTGGACGTCTTATACACGAATTTCTAATTACTTTTTGCATTTTTTTTCTTACATACCACACTTGAAATAATATGCTGATTTTAGGCATCCAAATTTTATTGTTATTTCTTATTTAAATCAGTATTCCGATCTTCGTCAGTTCTGTTAACCCTTCAGTACCCGTTTACGGTCTGTGAGACCGAGCAAACACAAGATGCAGTATATTACTTAATGTTCTAGCGTTAGTTTACCGCCCATTTCACTACCTTCTTATATATTGCCATTGAAGATCCGTATGCAGTTTTGAGCTCGTGCGTGCAGTGGTTTAAAAGTTATTTATTATTTCGGTTTCAGAGACCGAAGCGGGTACCCGAGTTGTTTTTATTTTTACCTTTGATATATGACTAATGTGAGGAGAAGGAAGTATTTTCTGCATTTTTAGTAACACTGTTATACTAAAACATTATTATAGTCATGGCAGATTTTATGAGAAAGAAAAGGCGCGACTAGAACAGACGATGCGCGATATAATAGCGGAGGAGGATGTCGACAACGCGTTTTATGATGATCTGCCATCGTCTGACGAAGATAATTTATTGGAAACTAATGAAATGAACAGTGACACTGAACATGAAATATCTGATTATGAAGACGTTAGTAAACAAGAAACTAATGCCATAAGATATATCATTATTTTTATGGAGGTGGCAGAGGGTGTCGGACTGAGAGACCGGTGCGGGTACTGATGTCTTACAATTTTGAACGGGTACTGGAGAGTTAAATTACTATTAAATACTAATGCTACTTAGACTGAATTAGGGCTGTATATATCATAAAGATGACAGTAAAAAGCACTGAAGCAATAGCATAGACAGAAGGAAAAAATCTGAAATAATACAAATAAATCAACCTAACCTTAGAAAGAATAATAGGAAGAATAGGGATGCACGGTACTATAATGAACAAACGAATAGAAATGATAACGTACAGTGATGATCAGGTAATAATAATAGCAACATTTAAAGAAAGATCATCAATAAGTACCTAGTGTAGTGGCCACATTACCACTTGCAGCAACCATAAATAACCTCGTCAAAGACATGCAGCACAATAAATCATAAAATAATGTGCTATCCATCTGAGAACAGCTTTGAAAAACACGCTAGGAATGAGCAAATGACAAGTATCATAAACAATATACAAAGTATTGCAAGTGATGGACAGCATCCGCAGATGCAATGTCAGCGAAAACAATTAGAAACACAATTACGGTGACCTAATGCAGACAACAGGGGCGCTTAGCAAAAACAAACAGGGATTCCTGTAACCTTTTTGAGTCGAGAGTCTAGGGAACTCCTTAAGCACTCGGGCATATAAGCAGATGCATAATAAAATTCTCTTGCTAGCGCTCAACGCTTTCACTAGCCAGACATTTTAGTCACAGCACGAAGTGTAAAACACAGGCACAATGGTAAGTAGCACTTTCACTCAAAAAGAGTTCCAGCACTGTCAAGAGTGAACAACACTGATGCAATTGATCAGAGCCAATACAAGCTCAGACAAGGTATTCCATCGAGCATTCTGTTTAGAGATTAAAACTAAGTTTGTAGTGTTATCTAAAATTCTAAACATTGTAGCATATCTAACAATAAATAAACTGCTCAACTACAGGTCTAAAGAGTAGCTTCAGCACTGCAAAAACATTAAGTATTATAGTGCACCCAGAATGTGTAGTTCAAAACGTGACCACCGAACTTCTGTAGATGGCGCCAAGTGGACAAGCCGCCACTGTGCTAGAGTGGCTTCAAAGCAAGAAGTACATAGGCGTGGCTACAGTTATGCGCCAATAGACGGAATCAGTGGCGTAGCAATGGGTATTTTTAGGGGGACAAATTAAAATTCCCATCTTAAAGGAAAACTTTTCATGCTGATTTATTTTTGGTTTCAAATGCTAAATAAATTAGCATGTCATAAGAAGTACAAGCTCTACCAGAAGCTCGCGAGGTCGCTCTCCCCTAAACACTTTCCGCCGCGGGAGGACTCGCCGTGCGTCACACGCTCCATCCCGCGCCAGGCATTATTACTAAATTTGCCCGTTTTGCTGTGAATTTTTGCCAAAGCTGTGCATAGAACTTCGCCATTTGGTCGTATCCGCATTTTTGACAACAGCTGGGAATCTGGCAGAGGGCGCAGGCCAATGGCGCTTGAATACGCGTGCGACCTGAGAAAGTTCGAATATGACGCACGGACCGTAAATGACTAACCCCAATGCGTCATGTAGCTACCAGACTATAAGGTGCTCGCCCAAACCCCGTTTTGATATTATTAACGATTTAATAGTCACGGAAACATTTAACAAAATGACACGACGAACGGCAATGAACTGAATAAAACAGCGGAAATCACCTTGTTGAACGTAATGGACTCGTCCAGACGTATCTAGCGTTCTGCATATCTATGACGCGATGTACTTTACAAACTGAAAGACTTCTACAATGCTTGGAAATTTTGCAAAGTGGAAAATCGCCACCTTTCGCCAAAACCAAATAGCGCATGAAGGTGCTCGGGACCTTAGCAACAACTTTGCCCCCTTTCAAAATTTCGATATCTGTAGCCGTTCGAAAGTTACAAGCGATCCAGACAGACAGACAGACGGACGGACAAAACGTTCGCATAAGTACGCTGAAGCTACTAATAATATCAGATTAAAATGCAATTTACTCCTTTGGTTTCTACTGATCAATGCAATCAAATAACATTAGCAAGTTAAATAGATACACAAACTAATTTACGGGAGAATATGTACCTACAAATTTACAAGTAGGCAACCCAATATACTCAACACAGAATGCTGCAATATCCGTACTAAAATTACAGCTCGCATGAATCACAGATACCTGGTTAACGACATCCACATGTCTGACAGTTTCTATAACTAAATGAAAATGCTTTCTTACGAAAATTATTTATTATCCATTTTTAGCAAAAATTTAAGCTACTGGATAGCTGCTACTTTACAATTCATTCATTATCTATAACCTCTTTTGCCTATCGGTACAGCATGAAGATATCGGCACAAAAATCCAAATGTACGACGATAAGCAAAGAACCTTTAAGATGTAAATTACAACTTCAGGACAACATAATAGAACAAGTATCCTATGTTAATTACTTAGGACTCAATATAATTTGTTAAGGAAACCTTAAGCGGCAAGTCATCATGCTGCAAGTTATAAAAGCACTAAATGATATGATATGGGAAAAAAAGTATATAAATGAAGAAGTCAAAAGCGGGATTTACAAAGCTACGATAAGGCGAATACTAGCATATAGCGCAGAAACAAGGTGAGATACACAAAAAACTAAACAGATATGAAAACATTAAGGAAGATAGTAGGGAAAACACAAAAAGACAGAATACCGAGCGAAGATATAAGGAACCAGTGCAACATACAACCAATAAATGAGTGGATATCAACTAGAAGACGAGAATGAAACAATATAAAAAAAAAAATGAATCGGAGAGTCCGCGTTGCAAGAGACAGGTCACCAATACGTAAATTGTGTCCAGGAAGACCAGCATGAAGATATAGGGAGTCGTTGTGATGGTGGGAAAGAACAGGAGTAATCCTATAAAGAAGAAGGAAGAAGACCTTTCGGTGTCGAGGACCATTTATACCCCGTGAGAAGCACTTGACTTACAATACGCTCCTCCGCATCCAAACATACAACAAACACACTCAACCATACAAAAGCTACCTTACAACTAACTAACGAGTTCAAATTCATTGCCGCTCCAAGAAAATTCTCAGCTACGGCCAGATTTGAACCGATGTCCACCTGGTTGCTAAGCAGACTGCTAACCGGCTCAACCGCCCAGGTAGGTTCTATAATGCATTTAAAATGTAATTTTTCATTTGGAAAAGTCGGTTGCCAGAAAAATCTTTCCTCTGTAAGCATTTTCCAATCCTGGAGAAAATTAGAAAACTAAACAATCAGCCACTAGAAAAAAGTAGGCAGAGGCAATGAAGGGACAATAGAAAAAAATTATTAAACCCAACGAAATCAACAAGCGTGGAAGATTATGAGAGATAGTCTACAATCAGCAGCAGAAAGTGTAGTGGGAAATAAACAGCAGGAAATAAGAAATAAATGTGTAAGTTTAATAAAACAAAAAGTAAATTAAACAAAAGTAAAGTGGATTGAGACCAACATTGTAGAGGACTTAGAAAATTATCGAGGAAAAAGTGGCCAAACTATGCAGAGAAAAAAGAACGGCTGGTTAAATTATTTATTGGAAGAAACAGAAAAAGAAGCAAAAAGAACATAAAAAACTTTTGTGATAGAATAAAAATGCAAAATAAGGAATTAGAGGTGGTAAAAGAAGCTTACAATGTGATAAGAGATTACGAAAATATGAAAGAAATATTTGCAGAAGCTACTTTATTTAGTTGACACAATAAATGAGTGAACATTCTGGTTCGACAGCCGACCTTTTACTGTTCGGCATTCACATCATGCACAACGAAATTTTAAACTGTACGTTAACCTAGTAGTTGAAGTGGCATACCTTACACTACTAAATGTAACAGATGAAAACAAAAAAAAACAAGAAGGCAGCAATCTGAACCCACAACTAAAAAAGGAATTTAAATCCGTAATAGTAAACTGAGTAATGGAAAAGCCCCAGATAGTAACAACATAAGCAGAGAGATAATAAAATTGGGGGTGCAAACTCACACCAACAAACGTTTGAGTAAATAAAACAAATATTTTCACATGCTGGAGAAGGGGGTAACTAGTTTTATGAGAGAAATTATGGCATTCGCAGCCAAGTAGCGACAGTGAGCGGAGGTCCGCCAAATGAGCAGCCTACGCTTAATTACTTGAAGTGAAATTGTGACCGTGCTTGGTGGCTTGCTTTGTTAGCAACTAATGCTTTGTTTTCTTGGGGGCGATATCCAGCTTCGAGAATGAACTGCAACCTTGGAAAGCATCTCCGAGGTCCATATAATTCCCAGGACGTGGTTACAGCAGCTTCAGAGTGCAACAACTGAGTTTAACAATAATCGTGCTTTGTGCCATTTTGATCTACCAATGCCAACAACAAAGCCAAATCCAGCTTTTGCGTGCAGTAGAAGACGAAAGTAGGTTATTTCATTTACAAGCAATGTATATGACCAAATCTCCGACACAAGGCTAAACGGATATCACAGTTTGAGCACTGCATAAGATTGCATCATATCTTAACGTGGCATTGGGACGCTGATTTCGAAGCGTGGTTGCATGAGTCAGCAAGTAGTTGGCAGTGCTTCCGCGTATGCCGTACCGTATTAAATTGGTAGTGGTTGCGTGTACACTGTACCGCATTAAAAGTGAATTTTGTGGACTTTCTTTGTATTTTGTACAAGTTGTTAATGTGTGTAGAAATTAGTCTTTAGCCCGTAGTGAGCTAAACAAAACTTTACTTTTTATTATTTACGGTGTATAGCATTTGTGTATTATCGTCTTGTATTTTATTTATTTATATGTATGTATACCATCATATAGAGTATACAACATTTATATAGGCAGTGTTGGCTTTTATTTCTAGCAGGGTTGGAGTGCTTATTTTCAGAATTAAAAGTACAAACAAGGCAGGCTCAGAGAAAAGCTGTGTTGACATTCCCATAACCACAACTGAGGTAAGAAACAGGTCTTGTGCATTGATGACTGAGTTAGCTAGTAAAAAAAGGGTAACTAAAATTCAAAGTAACTCAGGGGAGGGGAAAATGCCGTGTTACAAGACATAATGGAACATAAATTAAGAAAAGTAGAGTGCACAGGAACAAAAATATAGGGAAGGGCAGGGTGAAAGAAATAGTGATAATAGTAGGTAAAAACAAAGAATAGGATTGAAGAGATAACAGAGACACAGGTGCCCGTTGGTCCTTAAAGAAGCAACAATTATCAAGAAAACAAAAATGAAAATCTACAAATCTATAAATCTTACTGCAAAGATATATATAACTACACAGGAGAAGTTAAAAGTAAAGAGGAAAAATCAATAACTGATTATGCAATAGCGGAAAAATAACAGAAAAATGGTACTACACATTGGAAACTAAGAAGAGGACCAGAAATCAATAGCGATCATTACCTACTCATTTCAAAAATGTATGAAATTAATGAACCAGAATAAAGAAATGAAGGAGAAGACAAAGAAATTAAGACGGTTGCCTAATCTCACTAGGATGGACAAAGCAAGAGCTCCAAGAAAAGTCTGGAAGGCAGAGGTAGGAGGAAAATGAAGAGGGAGGTCCAGGAATAATTGAAAAAAGAAGGTACAAGAGGATCTGGTGACAATGCAAGTCCGTGAATGAAAAGTGAAGGCCCAGAACAAGAAAAAACGGGTGCAAAAAGCTAACCAAGACATGAGTGTACTAGGCTTGTAAAGCTTTATATGTATATAAAAATAAGAGAAAGAAGAAATGACTTATCAAATAGAAATAATTAGAACTATGAGTTGCATAGAGATGAAAAAAACGAGTACAAGAACTAGTACGCACCAAGGAGAAAAATACACATATAAGACTTACAAATACAATCGATACTAGGACACATTGAAATAAAACAACTAAGTTGGTGGGGTCACTTATAAAAAATGAAGAATGAAAGACCAGTCAAACAAGTATGGGAGGCCAAAACACAACTACAGAGAAGGCAAGAACTATATAAAAAATAATGAACGAAGACACACATAGAACACAAGAACATTAGTAAAACACAACAAAAATTTGTGTACGGTGTATAAGTTAATAGCCGTAGACCACTATGTGGCAGAAGGGTTCTTGAATCTATTATATATAAAAACCTGTGAGACACCTTGTAACGCCTCGTTTCAATTTCATTTCAATAGCGCGGTAATGCATTTAACACTTTCTTTCAAACCTTATAGCTAAATATTGTGCAAAAGAATTCAGATTTATCGCAGCAAGCGTTTGTGTTTTGAGATAAACACCTGCAGCGTTTTCCTGTCCCAGCTTGTTTGTGGAATTCGATCCGAAGTAGGCCGCTGAAACAGTGGAATCGCTCTAATAGTATTGATTTTTCAAGAGGCCGTTCTTGTTTTTAAGCAAGGGGCCGCTACAGCGTTGGTTTTCGCAGGCGGGCGCATTCAGCGTTAGGTAAAAATACTTTTTCTAGCTTATTTTCGCTTTCTAATTGTAATATTTAGGCCCAGTTACCCCGATTTTGCTTCCACACATGGACCAGAAATTCCAGAATACTGTGCCGCTTTTTGTCTTCTTTACTGGCGACCTTGGGATTCTAAGAATTATGCAGCCAAATCCAGCTTAAAGTCTTCATGGTTAAATTCAATGCACCAGGAATATCCCTGCGATCACTGGACTTTTAACAACAACTCCCATCTCAGCGTTTTTCTTTGTGATCGACAAAGGCAACTGCCGTAACTATGTCAGTTCCTACTAAGGCCTTAGCAATTCAAACTGAACGTGTTAAATCAATTATTTATTAACGCTAAAGAGCGAGAATTTAAATTACTCGAAATTGCTGAAATAAGCATGTGCATTGAAAATCAAATGAGCCGCGCCCTTGGCGTGGTGCGTTTATGTCAATTGCAACAGCACAGGTGTTGTACTGAGGAAACTTGGTAGGCAAGTGGTGATCGCCGTTGCAGCCGAGGTCACAGTAAAAATCATGGAGCGCTCGAGCCGGAGCAGTTGAGAGTTCAACTTCTGGGACAGGCGGTCTAGATTTTCACTTAATTAGGGCTTAGGTTTAAGTGACGCCCGCGCCGCCTGAAGTAATGTGTGAGCGGTTTCGGGGGACGCCACGATAGTCGTTAAGAAAAATTTTAAAAAAAGGTCTGGTCACTTGGCCTAAAGGCTTATGCATCTAATTCATGTGTTACTGCGATTATTGAGTTTAATTAAATGCCTTTATTGCTGTTATTTGTTGTTTGCTTCTGCACCCCCTTTAGCTGTACGAGTTATCTCGGTATGCAGTGAAGCACCCAAGGTACGTGGCGTATTATTAATTAGCTAGTTTTGTTTTTTATGTTGTGAGTAACGACAAGGCGTCCAATTTTTAATCATCTTTCTGTTCAATATAAAAAGCCTGAAGCAATTCATTGCCTAGTCCTTACACCACGCCATATTCTACCGAGAGTTAAAAGAGCTAGCCGAGGCCTTGTCAACCCTTCGCTTAAGGACGATACAACCTATGGGTGCCTTTTTTTCCTTATGAAAGTTATAGAATAAAGAAGAAAAGACAAACATTATCAAGAAAATAAAATGAAATAGATAATAAAGAAGTAAAAACTATGGAGAAGAATGGTAACCGAACAAAATAATGCACAACTACAAAGCTTCGTAGAAATACCACACCATCATCATTGTAAACATCAAACCATCACATATAACATTTAATCAAAGTTAGTCCAAATACACAATTAGTTGTCATGCTGATGCTGTTAAGAATGGTTGGTTATATTACTTTATCTTCAGTTCTCACTCGATGAATTTCTGCTTTTTGAACGGGTGGCATTTTTATTTGCAAGCATCTCCTTTGGCATAAGTATTAATTTTTTAATCTATACTAAATGTTAAGATATTTGAAGTACTACTAATGAAACTATTTTGAAGAAAAAGCGTTCTTGAAAACAGTCAACGTATATAGAGTGCCTTCATAAATGATCGAACGTTTTTGAATGGTCTTTATTTTGGTGCCAGTTATTTATGTTGGTGACACTGTAAGTCTATGTCAAATTCAAGGTTATCAGGTTAGGTTTTGTGTCAGCTTTGACGCAGACTGACGCGAAACCTAACCTAACCTTCGATCATTTATGAAGGCACTGTATTAGTAAATCTAACAAACTTATGACTACTTCAGTAAAGCGTACCTCTTATTCTTTTCAAGGAACAATAATATACCTGTGAAACATATCGGCGAACGCTATAAGCGGCAGCAACAGCAGGAGTGTTAATAGAGCGGCTCTCTTCACTAGGCACCAGAAGACGATGGCCCTTGTTATCCATTTGAAACCAGTTCAAAACAGGGCCACAGTTTACCGAGTTGTCGGCTATACTAGAGAAGCGTGCCAAATATTCTATTAACAGTGTCTGCAATTGATGGACGTCTTTTAATTTACGGTGCACAGGACCCTCCACGATAAATACCTCGATGTTTTCCCCGTATGATGGATGACTAGACAGATCTGGTAGCTGGGAGATCTTCCTATCGTAAATGCACTGGTGGAGTTGGGCATCGAGCATCTTGAAGTTCTCGTAGCTCCTCTGCACCAGCCAGCACTCGTCTGCAGATGTCACTTGCACCATGTGCCAATCGATGCCATCATCATCGTTGGCTGAAAAACAGGCGATGGACACAGTTGCATACAAGGACAGAAAGCAGCTATTAATAGTAAAGGTCAAATAAAAAGCTCACTATGTTGCGAATGCAAGGACTGGTCCATACTGGTCTGCAGGGTGACGGTGAGCTGGGGCAGCTGCACCCTCTCATAGTGAAAGTGTGCGCACTCCTCCAATTTGGGGAACCGACACGGCTCCGTCCCTGCTGCCGGGACGCCGCCCGCAGCCTCCGATATCTGCATGTCGTACACCTCAGTGCATAGCGCCTGCAATGAGAGAAACAAAGTTAGGAATGCATCGTATTCGAGAAGGTGGCGCATTTGCAACTATGTAGGATTTTTGAATTATTATTCTGTCTGAGTGGAATGGCGTAAATTTTTAGTTTTAGACAGTCGGCTGTGATTTACGATTGCTTATTGGAATTCTGGTGTAACTGATTCATCTTTGTGTTTTTAATTGAACTAGAGAATTCTGATGTCACACAGCCTACACTAATATTAGCGAATACCAAGGAAATTAACGGCTTTTTCGTAAACTTGTGTTAATTTGAGTTCCTAGATATATGTGACGATTTGTATTTTTCGCATCGATTGTACAGAAGAAAAATTACATTTTATTAGAAAGAACAACATACAGGGTGAATCAATATTCACTCCCCAGCCCTCGTATATGTGTTCTACAATTAAAAATAAGACAAGAATTGAAATAAATATATTTTTTTAAAGTTTTGTTTAATCTCAATGAATTCAAATACATACAAAAGATACTCCTTTACAACAACGTGCAACAATGTTTTTTCAATACGATGAAGCGCCTGCACATAGTGCACATGCTACATTACAAGTGCGAGACATTTTGAATTGCTGCTTTCCTAATAAATGGATTGGGCGGGGTGGACCAATAGTGTGGCCACCCCGGTCTCCCGAGTTAACTCCAATAGATTTTTGGCTGTGGGGATACATAAAAGAAAAGGTTTATTTTACTGTGCCTGCCGGAGTGGATTACTTTATTGCCCCAATAGCAGAAATAAATAACGATAATTTCAATTCTGTTGCCAGGAACTTTAGTCAATGGTAACATTTTTTAGGGTTTCTTAAGGAATTAGATCGTTTGCTGATGTTTACCACGACCCAGATAGTTTAATTTTTTTATATTATAAGTTTTCTCTTGTATTAGAATTTATTGAGATTTAAAAAAACAAAAAAAATTGTTTATTTCAATTTTACTTGAAAACGGCTGCGTTTTCGGAATTTAATATTCTTCATTTTTGTCTTATTTTTAATTGTAGAACAGATATCCTAGGGCTGGGGAGTGAATATTGACTCACTCTGTATAGGTACCTATACCTATCGCCTAACTGCCCATATGGGCAAAACGAGAGAAACTTGGGCAGTTTGCTATTATATCGGGCTATCACTATTTACACTTCCATTCAAAACCAGAAATTGCTTCAAACAGAAACAATCAGATTCATTTTGTTTGCATAACATTCGCGTGCTTAGAATTTTAAATTATTTCAACACCACACACTACCATTCATCATGGCAAATATGGACACTGCTATTAATAGATTTTCGTCCTAGCATACACGAATTGAAATACTATCACTATCATGCATTTTCACAGCTATTTCCAAAAAATACTTGGCAAGTTATTCTACTGGCTGCTGTTCTGGTACAAACTGGATAAATGCCGAGCGTTGGTATCAAAGCTATGCCCAGAATTCAAACGCCAACACCAGGCGTGTTTATGTGTTATGAAATCACACGTGTTGCACTTCAACTTGACTGCAATAAACGCATTATAAAAATGATTATAAAGTAGTGGAGCGCAGATGCAACAAGTATGGTATGGACAGCATATGCAATATTTGCGTCGCACATGCAGTTCGCCATAAGGAAGCTGAATAATTCATAGCTTTGGCAACCTCCTAAACTATTGGCAGTTTGCAAGTCCAATTCGGTTCATTCAGCTTTAAAGCTGTTGGAGCGGAACGGACGACGGCAACATTAATTTAGATTTTTAGTGCTCGTAAAACGAACAAATACGCGGGGCGGCAATAAGATAAACCCATTGGGCGCCTCGAACGCCGAAGTCACTGCACCGAATTATCAGAGTACGGCCCTGTCGCCAGCAGGAAACAATTAGGAGTAGATGAAGATCTTACAAGCGGTTCAAGTCTGTTGCGTTCGTTACCGAAACGATGAACTATTTTCTTTAACGCACTTGTGATTCACTGTTGGGCAAGCTGCTAAATGCCAGCTCCCTTGTTTAATTACTAATTACAGCCAATTAATTCCTGGAAATCTCCGCGGAACGAATAATTTTCAAACTTTGAGTCTAGATAAAAGCGTATTTTTACAGGAATCAATTGTTGGAAAATATTTAATAGATAAGAATGAATGCTAAGCTGTGTCTGCGACCCGCTTGAGCGACCCCTGTTGGGCGGTCTGGAACGTAATTACAAGATACTAAGTGAATTTTCTAATAAAAAAATCTCTAACACTGTAGCACTGTCAAATGTTTTTCAAACGTACGAGGAGTACACAGAAACATTTTTGCGAATCGTAAATAATTAATAGAGACAATCATAACAGGTTGTTGTCCTTGTTAGGTTAGATTATGTGAGTTAGTGTGTGTTTCAAAAGTTCTTAATGACATGAAACCACAATATCCGCTGCAACTACCCTTTTAAAACGTCGCAGAATCACTAACTTGTATTGTTAACTCTTGACACACAGTTAAATTTCCCAAATATTAAACTAAAATCAGGTAATTATAAAATACGAAAATTTCCGAGAATTTTCCTGGAGTGGACTAATGATTGTCTGCTACAGAATATTTCAATAGCAACGAAAACACAAGTGAATAAAATACTCGTATTTGTTTTTAAATCGCCGATAGTACAGTACTTTGCAAATTAACTAATTCTATGCCGACTATCTAATCTATCAGTGTATGCAGTTAACATATTGAAGTTAAACAAAAGTGCTTCTATCGCTTGAGTTCAATTACGTTCACGTAGAAATATACATAGATGGCATTACGTTACTTAGCATGGTTTTTGCATATTTATAATTGAATTGTAAATAAAAAATGTACAGAAGAAAATGTTTTAACGTCGTTTGTGTTCAAAATTATGCACAAAATAGGTAAAAATATCTGAATGCTGTTACTATGTAATACTGAAACAGCAATTTTAATTCACAACGAAAAAATTGCCGTCGGTGGGATTCGAACCTGGAGAATCCGAGTGGTTACTCGGAGGCTTTAACCACTCGACTACAAAGGCGTACGCATCATACTTGTTTGTTGCTGCGGTATAAAAGACGCGCGACATGACGCGACGGTCGATCGTTTCCGATAAAAAAAATCACGCAGGCACAAGCGAAACACACGTTTATATTATAGGAATGTTGCAAGCAAGTTAACAGTAATCATACAATCGACTTTCAACAGGTCCGCTTCCGACTAGAATCGAATTTTAATTAATCGACTAAATTCGACTTTTACAAGATCGAAAGTCGTTTTCTAGTTTTTAAGGTCTTCAAATATTAATCTTGACTCAAGTGTAAATAATAATTCCAGAGGAAATATACACAATAAAAACAATTCAAATCACTGATCATAATATGTATACATTAAACAGACTATGGCTTGAGCGAACGATACAATTTCCTTTAAAAAATGCCCACAAATAACTATTATAATCCCTCAAAACTCGCTATGCCCTATTTTGTAATATCCAAGAACAACCACTAATCACCATTTGATTTAGCCATTGCGATTTTCGAGATAATGGACTAAAACCCAATATACTTGGCAAACGCTTCTATGGTTTAGAAACGTGCCAAGTTGTTTCAATAAAATTCCCAAAAATAACTATAGAACCCCTAAAACCTGCCAGATTCAATTTTGTAATTTCCAGGAATCATTAGTCACTACATTGATTCGACAGTACAACCGTTGTCGAGATAATCAACCAGCTTGGTCGATCTATAGCTTGGGGGAATACACGTGGCTTTAAAAATTCAAAAAATAATTGTTAAGACCCCCCCCCCCCCCCCCCCGCCAAATTCGCCACGTCCAATTTTGTAATATGCAGAAACGATCATTAATTGCCATTTGATTTAGACACCAAAACTCGATAAACTGGGACAGCGCTTCTATGGCTCAGAGGTGTTATAGGAACTACCATTAATCACTATTTGGTTTATACACTACAACTATTGCCAATATAATCAACTAAAAATCAATGAACTTGAAAAACGCTTCTATGGCTCTGAGGAACGGTAGAAGTTGCTTTAATGAAATTCCGAAAAATAACTATTACGAATCCCCAAATATCCGCCTCATCAAATTTGCTAATTTCCAGGAACAATCATTAATCACTATTTGATTTAGACACTACCGACTACCGCAGACGCTTTCCTTGCTCTGAGGAGTGATACGAGTTGCTTTAATAAAATTCCCCAAAAACCTCCAAATACCAACTAGGCGCAATCTCCAGGAAAAACGATTAATCACTATTTGATTTAGACACTAACCATTATCGAAATAACCGACTAAAACTCAAGACACTCGAAAGACACTTCTGTGGCTAAGATGATTATAAATTTCTTTAATGTAATTACCAAAAATAACTATTCAAAATCCCGCTATTTCTAATTTTCGGGAAGAACCATTAACCATTATTTGTTTTAGGGACTACAACCATTAAAACTCCATAAGCTCGGTAGACGCTGCTATTCCTCTAGGAAGTGATACACATTACTTTAATAAAATTGTCAAAAAATAACTATTAAGAACCCCCAAATAGCGACCAGGTCCAATCAAACACTAACCACCATTTGATTTCGACACTCCCTTCTATGGCTCTGAGGAGTGATACAAGTTGTTTTAATAAAATTACCAAAAATAACTAGTAAGACCCCCAACTATCGACCAGGGCCAATTTTGTAATTTCCGGGAACAATCATTAATCACTATTTGATTTAAACACTCCACCCATTATCAATAGAATCGACCGAAACTCAATAAACTTGGACGACGCTCCTATGGCTCAGAGGAGTGATACAAGTTTCTTTAATGAAATTCCCAAAAGTAGCTATTCAAGACCACCAAAAACCCGACAGCTCCAATATTGTAATTTCCAGAAACAAGCATTAATCACTATTCGATTTAGAGACTCCAACCATTGTCACGATAATCGACTAAAACTCGATAAACTTGGAAAATGCTTCTATGGCTTAAAGAAGTGATGCAACTTGCTTTAATAAAATTCCCAAAAGTAGCTATCACAGACCACCAAAAACCCGACAGCTCCAATATTGTAATTTCCAGAAACAAGCATTAATCATTATTCGATTTAGAGACTCCAATATTGTCACGATAATCGACTAAAACTCGATAAACTTGGAAAATGCTTCTATGGCTCAAAGAAGTGATGCAACTTTCTTTAATAAAATTCCCAAAAGTAGCTATTACAGACCACAAAAAACCCGACAGCTCCAATATTGTAATTTCCAGGAACAAGCATTAATCATTATTCGATTTAGGGACTCCAACCATTGTCACGATACTCGACTAAAACTCGATAAACTTGGAAAATGCTTCTATGGCTCAAGGAAGTGATGCAACTGCTTTAATAAAATTCCCAAAAGTAGCTATTAAAAACGACCAAAAACCCGCCAGGTCCAATATTGTAATTTCCAGCCACAAGCATTAATCATTATTCGATTTAGGGACTCCAACCATTGTCACGATACTCGACTGAACAAGCATTAATCATTATTCGATTTAGGGACTCCAACCATTGTCACGATAATCGACTAAAACTCGATAAACTTGGAAAATGCTTTTATGGCTCAAAGAAGTGATGCAACTTGCTTGAATAAAATTCCCAAAAGTAGCTATTAAAAACGACCAAAAACCCGCCAGCTCCAATATTGTAATTTCCAGAAACAAGCATTAATCACTATTCGATTTAGAGACTCCAACCATTGTCACGATAATCGACTAAAACTCGATAAACTTGGAAAATGCTTCTATGGCTTAAAGAAGTGATGCAACTTGCTTTAATAAAATTCCCAAAAGTAGCTATTACAGACCACCAAAAACCCGACAGCTCCAATATTGTAATTTCCAGAAACAAGCATTAATCATTATTCGATTTAGAGACTCCAACCATTGTCACGATAATCAACTAAAACTCGATAAACTTGGAAAATGCTTCTATGGCTCAAAGAAGTGATGCAACTTTCTTTAATAAAATTCCCAAAAGTAGCTATTACAGACCACAAAAAACCCGACAGCTCCAATATTGTAATTTCCAGGAACAAGCATTAATCATTATTCGATTTAGGGACTCCAATCATTGTCACGATAATCGACTAAAACTCGATAAACTTGGAAAATGCTTCTATGGCTCAAAGAAGTGATGCAACTTGCTTTAATAAAATTCCAAAATTAGCTATTAAAAACCACCAAAAACCCGCCAGGTCCAATATTGTAATTTCCAGGAACAAGCATTAATCATTATTCGATTTAGGGACTCCAATCATTGTCACGATAATCGACTAAAACTCGATAAACTTGGAAAATGCTTCTATGGCTCAAAGAAGTGATGCAACTTGCTTTAATAAAATTCCCAAAATTAGCTATTAAAAACCACCAAAAACCCGCCAGGTCCAATATTGTAATTTCCAGGAACAAGCATTAATCATTATTCGATTTAGGGACTCCAATCATTGTCACGATAATCGACTAAAACTCGATAAACTTGGAAAATGCTTCTATGCCTCAAAGAAATGTTGCAACATGCTTTAATAAAATTCCCAAAAGTAGCTATTAAAAACCACCAAAAACCCGACAGCTCCAATATTGCAATTTCCAAGAACAAGCATTAATCATTATTCGATTTAGGGACTCCAACCATTGTCACGATACTCGACTGAACAAGCATTAACCATTATTCGATTTAGGGTCTCCAACCGTTGTCACGATACTCGACTAAAACCCGATAAACTTGGAAAATGCTTCTATGGCTGAAAGAAGTGATGCAACTTGCTTTAATAAAATTCCCAAAAGTAGCTATTAAAACCACCAAAAACCAGCCAGGTCCAACTTTGTTAATTCCAGAAACAACATTAAGCACTATTTAATTGAGACACTACAACCATCGTCAATATAATACGACTAATACTCAATAAACTTGGACGACGCTTCTATGGCTCAGAGGAGTGCTACAAGTTGCTATAATAAAATCCCCAAAAGTAACTACGCAGAACCCCAAGATACTCGCCAAATCCAATACTATTGTAATTTCCAGAAACAACCGATAATTACTATTTGATTTAGACACTATACCTATTGTCACGATAATCGACTAAAACTCGATAAACCCTCGACAACGCTTCTATGGCTCAGAGTGAAGCAAGTTGCTTCAAAAATTCTCAAAATTAGTGAACGGAACCGCTCCCCCCCCCCCCCCCCAAACTAGGTAGGTTAGAGTTTCTAATATCCAGGAACAACCATTATCGAGAAACACGACTAAAACTCGAAAGACTTGTGAAACGCTTCTATGAACCTGAAGTTGCTTTAATACAATTCGCAAAAATAATTATTAAGAACCCCCAAATATACGCCAGGTCCAATATTGTACAATCACTAATCACTATTTGATTTTGACACTCAAAAATTCTCCAGATAGTCAACGAAAAGTCGATCAACTTGGAAGAAAAGACGCTTCAATTGCTCGGAGAAGTGATACAAGTTGCTTTAATAAAATTCCAAAAGTAAGTATTAAAAACCCCAAACAACCGCTAGGTCTAATTTTGTAATTTCCAAAAACAGCCATTAATCCTACCATTATCGAGAAACACGACTAAAACTCGAAAGACTTGGAAAACGCTTCTATGGACCTGAGAAGTGATATATGTTGCTTTAATACAATTCGCAAAAATAATTATTTATAACCCCCAAATATACGCCAGGTCCAATATTGTACAATCACTAATCACTATTTGATTTTGACACTTCAAAAATTTTCCAGATAGTCGGCCAAAAGTCGATAAACTTGGAAGAAAAGATTCAATTGCTCAGAGGAGTGATACAAGTTGCTTTAATAAAATTCCAAAAGTAACTATTAAAACCCCCAAACAACCGCTAGGTCTAATTTTGTAATATCCAGGAACAACCATTATTCCTACCATTATCGAGAAACACGACTAAAACTCGAAAGACTTGGAAAACGCTTCTATGAACCTAAGAAGTGATACATGTTGCTTTAATACAATTCGCAAAAATAATTATTTATAACCCCCAAATATACGCCAGGTCCAATATTGTACAATCACTAATCACTATTTGATTTTGACACTTCAAAAATTTTCCAGATAGTCGGCCAAAAGTCGATAAACTTGGAAGAAAAGACGCTTCAATTGCTCAGAGGAGTGATACAAGTTGCTTTAATAAAATTCCAAAAGTAACTATTAAAACCCCCAAACAACCGCTAGGTCTAATTTTGTAATATCCAGGAACAACCATTATTCCTACCATTATCGAGAAACACGACTAAAACTCGAAAGACTTGGAAAACGCTTCTATAAACCTGAGAAGTGATACATGTTGCTTTAATACAATTCGCAAAAATAATTATTAAGAACCCCCAAATATACGCCAGATCCAATATTGTATAATCACTAATCACGATTCGATTTTGACACTTCAACAATTTTCCAGATAGTCGACTAAAAGTCGGTAAACTTAGAAGAAAAGACGCTTCAATTGCTCAGAGAAACTTAAGAAACTAGTTTATACAAGGTGTCCCCAAATAGTATGACATGGTCAGTATACTCTGGTACAAGTTCTTTCGATCAAAATTTCTAATAACTCAAAACAACGTCACCTCCAACACAATCTAGCTATACGAGCTAACGCCAAGGTAGTTAATTTTCCAAGTTTGCATAACAAACGGTCATGGAATTTACTAGTTCATTTGTATTATTACCCCCAACCCTCAGTTCAATCCCGCGGGGTGTGATAGTCCTGCCTCGTGGTGTTAACTTACGACATGAGCAATTTACCAATTTTCCACGGGTTTGAACTTCTGAGGCACTTACGAACAGATGCTGCAGATGAAATTATGCCTAATAATTTCCAAGTTCAATAAAACACGTTTAGATCGTTAGCAATGCGGTGGGTCCAAATCCGGAAGTAATCAGATTGTAGTATTTACTTAATATACTACAGACGAAACGCTACTGTCGACAGATGATACAGACCGCGAGTTAACGGTGAAGCAAAATATTGGTCGTGCGTGAACAATGTACCATCTAAAGCTACTATAGATTTTGTAATCTCTATAGGGGGAGCATCAGGTGTGAACAATTAGTTACAAATTCGAAGTCGTAGAGACAAGTCTCCACTGCGTGCTAACTTCTTTATACAGAAAAACAGACAAAAATAAATAATAGTCCATTGCAAACAAATGACACTTAGCCAAAAGAATAATCAAACCTTCATAGTTGGCAGGAAGAAAACATTTCAGATCTCTAATAATAGCTAAAATATGTTGATTGCCAAAGTTGCGAAAGAAGTGCTCGAAGTATTTTGCCGCAGTGCGTTAAGTGGTACAGTCACACACACTTAAAATTTTAGGCAGCGATTTCCTGATATACCCAGTTTTGTAATCGCTCGAGCTGATAAAATATTTCCTTTCGGCAAATAAAAATTAATTTATACAATTGTAACTCTAACACGTGCCTGAAAGTACTAAAGTAATTATTGAAGAGATGCTCCGTCTTGTTGAAACCGTGCAGTTTTTTCCGCTCGTTATTTTTTGTACACAGAACTGCTATTCTATTTTGAAATGTTTATCTCGAAAGAAGGAAAGCTTGTTGATATATTTCCATTCAATGGATTTTGAAAACACTCTAAAATACTCCAAATATATAATACGCACTTATTTAAAGAGCTAACCTTATCAACTTACTTATTTAAGAACTATTATCAACACTCTTAAGACATTTGTAATTGTTATTTTAGGGAAAGCTCATCTCCCTTTAGTCAGCGCCACCTTTGTTCTATACCGATGAAACATGGTTAACCAAAATATCTATATCAATGACACAATAATAATATTAACAATATTAATAATATGGCCATAGCGTTACCAAACAATATCGATAACATCTATAGTAGTGTAGCGGACACATGGCGACGTGCAGTATCCATAAAGTACCACGCAAAGGTCTACAAAAGCAGTGCAGAAACTCATAAAACCTGTCCAACCTAAATCAGTGGGTGACTAATTTTGGACGTAACTCTACGCGTTATTGGCTATGGTCATAAACTGGATCATTGTTGTAATGAGTGGCGAACTGCATCCGCAGTTGCAATGTACGGGCACCCAATTACAAACTCAAATCTCGGCGACCTAATGCTGCCAACAATATCCATAAATTGCCACGCAAAGGCCTAGAAAAGCAATGCACAAAAACATACTATCTGTCCAGCCTAAATCAGCAAGTGACTAATTTTGGACGTAACGCTACACGTCATTGGCTACGGTCATAAACTGGATAATTGGTGTAATGAGTGGCGAACTGCATCCGCAGTTGCAGTGTAAGAGCACCCAATTACAAACACAAATCTCGGCGACCTAATGCTACGAACAGTATCCATAAATTACCACGCAAAGGCCTACAAAAACAGTGCAGAAAATCATAAAATCTGTCCAGTCTAAATCAGCGGGCGACTAATTTTGGACGTAACTCTACGCGTTATTGGCTAGGGTCATAAATTGGATAATTGGTGTAATGAGTGGCGGAGTCGCGAACTGCATCCGCAGTTGCAATGTACGAGCACCCAATTACAAACTCGAATCTTAGCAACCTAATACTGGAAACAGGAGGCTCCGGGAGTAAACTGCAGGTAGCCCCGAAACACTTTTGGAACAATAGCGACGGCTGCTCAAGGATCTAGGGATTCCCAATGACGCCCGCAGATTAAGGAGACGGGTAATAAAGTCATCTGGCTGATGCAAGGCGCTCGGACAATAGCGACTTAAAACGTTCGCTAACAGATGTCCGGCTTCAGGAAGACGGTAATAAAGCAATCAGCTTAGAAACCGCGCACAATTGCCTAATCGCACTTTCTAAAAAAAAAGCAAGAGCTTCAAGCAGCCACCAGAAGCAATTGCCCTCCACATTGAAGCAGTTGATAAGAAGCTTTACAAGGACATACAGGGAAGCACCGAACCATGGCCTCAGTGAGATTCATTCGGGACTCCGCGTCTACAAGTCGTCTAGCACGCTTGAGTCTGCGTCGGTAATAACAGCATTTTCGTTCAGAGTTTTGTCAAAATACCACAGCGCGTTTTAATACTAGCACAAATTGTTGAAATATAAATAGTTGTTGTACTCAGAGTAACAACATCTTCACCTGTTGACCAGCAGCAACTAAAGTAGCAATTATACCCACAGCATCAATAATACCGATCAAAGCTGCAGTTTAAATCATATGAAAATATAATTTTAACATACGATAAGAAGATACTATCGACAATATACCGACCGTAATGATAGCAAGATATCGATAATGATTTATTCTTGTATCCTACCGTTCGATGGTATTGTAGTATTAAAAGAATACGATGATATCGATTCTACTTGTTCTTTTCTATAGACAAATTGACCGCTTAAAACCAAATTATATAGACTCAATCGGTCGGCAAATGCTCCTCATGTCTATTGACGATCTGTCTCTTGCGATTCTGGCCAATCATTGATTGTTCATTCTTAGGATGTGCTTTCGTTCCATTCTCTTCTATTACTTAGCCACTCGTTTATGGAAGTGATGTTACATCTCTGCCTTATGTTTGCGTTGGTGATCCCGTCTCATGCAGCTTTATTGACTATCTTTCTTAACATTTCCTTTCGCCTACATCGACCATTCGTCTTGTCTGGTCGAATTTCTACCGCGTATCCAATTATGATCTTTACGTTTGGCTTGATTTCAATCCTGAATTAGATGCTTTTTTAAATCATGCCGTTAGGTATTTAAGTTGTTTCCTGACCTCCCGTGCCAGTTATCCTAGGCAACTACGCATGTCTGTAGCTAATACCCAACGCATGTTCTACTGCTTGACCATTATTAACTAATTTGCAGCTTGTCAGCTCATTAGAGATCACCGAGGCATTGCATTCCGTACGCCCATTGCGTTTAGATTTTCCGTACCGGGATTGCATTCGGGCATCCCGTTTACAAATTCCGAGTCTACGATCCGTCTAGTGCGTTCGATAATTCCAGCCCGCGTCAGTAATTGTTTATTCACTAAGCTCTGTCTAAAAGCCAGGGCGCGTTTAACTATTGCCACGATAGTTGTTTAATAGTGCATTATATGTATTTGTGTACATAATTCTGCGCGTATGTGCATATGTGTGTGAAGATTATTAAAGAGTATATAAAGAGTTGTTACTCACACACTATTATCGTTATACTGTACTGTACCACACCCGCCACCTACTGTGTTGTGAAGTACAATTTAAAAATCTAACTAAATCAGAGCCGAGATCCAACAAGACGGATATTAATATTCACGTCAGACCCTTCCACAGTGCGAATCTCTGCCGAATCATCTTCCGATCACGGGCTGTGATTCCTTTCTAGCAGGTCACAGGCTTTCAATTCTATTAAACTGTCCCCGATGATAAGGGTTGCATTTACTGAAGCGGCGAGAGCTCTCAAAAATTATTCGACTTGAACGACACCTTTCTGTCCGCAATTTTACAAAACCCCTTCTCCAAGAAAGCTCTTTAATTTCATTCATATGAGACTGTTTTTGTGTTTGAATTTTCGCGATCTGTAGGTCCCTTCGACCCGAGTTACTTACTTTTCTGGCGACTGTATTAGTGCTGTATGCTCACCCCTTTGTTGGAAAAATCTGCAAGTTCAAAGCCGGATATTAATATTCCCAGGATGCAAACCCTTGCGCCAGGCTGAGCACACGATATCTACAAATTCCCGTCTGGATAGCATTCGACTCCCTCTCGCTGGGCGATGGGCTTTGAATCGTGTTCGACCATTCCGCTCTCAAGCTGCGTTTATACAAATTACTTCTTTGAAGTATTGGCCAGCAAATCCAATATGGCACCCAGTCGAGGACTGTGTTGAATTAAGCGCTCAAGCTTTGATCGTTTCCATGTAAACGTTCCTTCAGCAGCTCTTATTGAAAAGTGTACTATTTAGACGTGCTGACACACACGTGTGCTGATGTTGTGGTTAGTAATTAAATAGACCGTTTTTACTGAACAATAATTCTTGAAAAATCACCAAATTAGAAACATACAAATGCAATAAATCGACAAAAAAATATGATTTTGAGAAACTGTTCAGTAATACAGTATAATTGTATACATAAAGACTCTAAATAGTTACGTACACTTTACCCTTCCTATCTGCTATAAAATTTCATTGTCCCTTCGTGTGGTTAGGCCCAAATTCTCCCTGCCAACTTTTTAAAATTTATTTAAATTTTCATTTTGCGGACGTTCT
This sequence comes from Agriotes lineatus, assembly GCA_940337035.1. Lineage (NCBI taxonomy): Eukaryota > Metazoa > Arthropoda > Insecta > Coleoptera > Elateridae > Agriotes > Agriotes lineatus. The sequence goes on from CALNHX010002834.1 coordinate 164,913, forward strand.
TGTAATTGCTTCGGTCTGGATAAGACGTAACCATTTGGGGGGGGGGGGGGTTGAACCCCCCCCCCCTTGCCTACGGCCTTGATTATTTGCAATTCCGAAATTGTCGTTTTGGCAAGTGCCCTTTTATACGGTCCACACAATTCTTTATTTTACATTTCTCTGTCGTTTAATTAGAAATATTAATTTAGCTGTATGAGCTCTTACGATTATGAGCATCTTAACGAAAGGAGTTTGATTGCCAGAACGAGACAGTGAGCAAACGTGTTGTTCAATATTAATTTTATCTCCATGAATAAATTCTGGTTTAATGTATTGTTTTATATAACGGTAATATCTATCCATTACCGCACTGAATACGGTAATGAAACTCTTAACGATACTAAAATATAATTTGATTAAGTCTATAGCAACGCCGATAAAAATAATAGATATTAACGATATAAGTTTCGTTAAGTGCCATAAGCAAAGGTGTAATGTTCAATATTTTATCTCCATGAATAATATCTGGTTTAGGGCCGGTTCTACATTCCAAGCATAAAGTTATCCGGGGAATAAATACCCTAGAAACGATTGTCGTAACAAAGGTAACTATGCCAATTATACCTCGGATAGCTTATTCTAGGTATATACTCACATTGTAGAACCGGCCCTTAATGTACTCCGTGTTTTGTAAAAAATAGTGCGATAATATTTATTACCGCACTGATTGCGGTAATAAAATTCTTAACGATACTCAAATCAATTTGGTAAATAGTCTATAACAACACCGATGGAGATATAACCCCTAACACACGACAATCTCTGACAAATTTTTATGGCGTTTTACTATCTACGATGTATTTTGGGTATTTCGCCGTACAAAAACAATAAAAATTGAAATGGTTTACTTAACTACCAGGGAAAGCAAATATTTTTTTACTCCCATGCATTATGCAGTAGCGTCACAAACGCCAAACAGGGCATAAAGTGAACAGCAATGCGTAAAATGATTCAAAATTTAAATAATCTTAGTCGATATTTTCTGAATAAACCATTAACTTATTTTTTAAATGTAAGTTCGTAGAAGAAGTATAGTGTGCAACACATGCGTGAAGCCTTTTTACACTCATGTGGTTGCGCCACCCGGCTGCGGCTCGTGTCGCAAACTCCACTCGCGTAAGTCAGCTTGAAGCACTCGCTTTACAATAGACATATTACATATTTAGCTCGGAGCATAATAAAAAAATATTTTCCCCCAAATTGTTCACTTTCTTCAACCCACTTTGACGAATATTTTATAACTAGCATTCTGTATTTTCTAAAAATTAAGTTGTTTTAGACTACGGTTTTCCAGAAGAACTCTGACATAAAAATAAAAAATATTCACAGCATATACAGCGACTATTACTTTAACAAGCTGTGGCTTTTCAGTTGTTATTATTATTCAATTTGTTTTACTTGAGCTGCCTGGAATATTATATTGATTGTTTCAATTGTCAATAGTATAGTTTGACCATCCAGATCTCGCTTCTTATTTTTAAGGTTATAATGTCAAACTTGTTTGTTTTCTCTGCACTCTTCGTGGAAATGTATATAAAGCATCGCACAACCCTACGATAATT